>JAFDUT010000398.1:0-23681 GCA_017309665.1 Coelopa frigida
ATTCAATTGAAGCTGGAAAAGGTACAAAGAAAAAATAGCATTTTCGTTTCGAAATGAGTCATCATGAGCCCAAAAAGTCCCTAATACACTGGAAATTATTTTTTTTTATTTAAAAATTAATATTTTCTTCAAAACTTTTTAAACAATTTTTTGTAATACCGGTTTGCAGATCATTTTTATAAGCAAGGACCTCAAGTGTACCACATTTACCGCAGTTTTGATTTTATAAGTAAAAAATGTTTAGAATTTCATGTATTTCATGAAGCGTAAAATGTTTTCCTGAACTGAGTTGTTGTTAGTGATCGAATTATTCGATAGTTGTAAACTATTCATTCATTTGATAGTTTCATTCAATAGTTTTTTCATTCGAACTATTCATTCAATGCTAAAATCACTCGATAGCTCTGAACACTAGTTATTATTTTCATTCAAATGAATGTACAAATTCGTTCGAACGATTTCATTTGAACGAATTCATTCGGACGAATTCGTACTACCAAAAATAGCATGATATACAAAAGTACTGGAGAATTTTTGGGGTCATAAAATTTGATTGAATCTTCTCGTTAATGGTACAAAGAATCGTTTTAGGTACAAAAACAATATCTAAAGCATTATGTTGACCCATAATGAGGAGGTGATGTCCTGGATCGGCTTGTTAGCCATCTCAAGTACCATTTTAAATGTTTAGAAAAGAGTGATTTGTTGATAAAGGGATCCCAATTTTGTATTTCCCCGATCACTGAACGAGTTTCCATTCCTTAGAAAATTTTGGGTAAATTGCTGATCGGGAAATTCAGTAAAATAACTGCAAAGCAAATTACTCTCTAAGGATACCGGATATGGGAAGGTGGGTCAAAATGGAAGAGGATTTCTGTGGATGTATTATGTAAATTAATTGAGCCCACGAGTCGTAGATGTAAGCCAATATAAACATACCAAGGGTTCGCCACGAAAAATGTATTATTTCTTCAATATGAGTAGTTCGTGCTTTAGTTTTGTCGCGTCAAATTTCGTTATATTTTGGTGTAAGCAATTAGTGTTTTTTTTTAATGAAATATGGTACTAAAACTAAGTTAATTCCTGTCAATAAATGTATATACATGCTTAAAAAAATATAAAACAATGGATTAGATAGTTAGACTAAACATTAATACAGCAAATGCTGACGAGTTATTGTCCGTGCTTTAGTTTTGTCCGACACCTTTTTTGTTCATCAATTTTTGAAGTATTAAATGATTTTCATTCTATAGAGACAAAGTTATTACCGATGATACGCAGCAGACAAGTCACCGTTTAGATAATTATTGCGATTCTGTTGTTTAAATCAAAGACTAATGTGAAGCTATGACGCTTTTCAGTTCATGAAATTGTCCATTTTATCTGAGTGCAAAGATAAATATTTAAAAAAAATCAATGTTAAAAATAGTCAATTCTGTTGAGCCGATTGTGCGCGGGCCTTGCCCGCACATGCGTAATCGGCCCGGGCGGCGTAATCGGCCCGGGCGGCGCAATCGGCCCGGGCGGCCGCAAACGGGGCATTCTAAAAATGGGGTGGTAATGTGGTACAGATGGGTAAGGTAATGTGGTATACAGTATATTTTAGGATATCTATTCAATTGAAGCTGGAAAAGGTACAAAGAAAAAATAGCATTTTCGTTTCGAAATGAGTCATCATGAGCCCAAAAAGTCCCTAATACACTGGAAATTATTTTTTTTTATTTAAAAATTAATATTTTCTTCAAAACTTTTTAAACAATTTTTTGTAATACCGGTTTGCAGATCATTTTTATAAGCAAGGACCTCAAGTGTACCACATTTACCGCAGTTTTGATTTTATAAGTAAAAAATGTTTAGAATTTCATGTATTTCATGAAGCGTAAAATGTTTTCCTGAACTGAGTTGTTGTTAGTGATCGAATTATTCGATAGTTGTAAACTATTCATTCATTTGATAGTTTCATTCAATAGTTTTTTCATTCGAACTATTCATTCAATGCTAAAATCACTCGATAGCTCTGAACACTAGTTATTATTTTCATTCAAATGAATGTACAAATTCGTTCGAACGATTTCATTTGAACGAATTCATTCGGACGAATTCGTACTACCAAAAATAGCATGATATACAAAAGTACTGGAGAATTTTTTGGGGTCATAAAATTTGATTGAATCTTCTCGTTAATGGTACAAAGAATCGTTTTAGGTACAAAAACAATATCTAAAGCATTATGTTGACCCATAATGAGGAGGTGATGTCCTGGATCGGCTTGTTAGCCATCTCAAGTACCATTTTAAATGTTTAGAAAAGAGTGATTTGTTGATAAAGGGATCCCAATTTTGTATTTCCCCGATCACTGAACGAGTTTCCATTCCTTAGAAAATTTTGGGTAAATTGCTGATCGGGAAATTCAGTAAAATAACTGCAAAGCAAATTACTCTCTAAGGATACCGGATATGGGAAGGTGGGTCAAAATGGAAGAGGATTTCTGTGGATGTATTATGTAAATTAATTGAGCCCACGAGTCGTAGATGTAAGCCAATATAAACATACCAAGGGTTCGCCACGAAAAATGTATTATTTCTTCAATATGAGTAGTTCGTGCTTTAGTTTTGTCGCGTCAAATTTCGTTATATTTTGGTGTAAGCAATTAGTGTTTTTTTTTAATGAAATATGGTACTAAAACTAAGTTAATTCCTGTCAATAAATGTATATACATGCTTAAAAAAATATAAAACAATGGATTAGATAGTTAGACTAAACATTAATACAGCAAATGCTGACGAGTTATTGTCCGTGCTTTAGTTTTGTCCGACACCTTTTTTGTTCATCAATTTTTATACCCTACACCCTGTGGGTAAGGGTATATTCATTTTGTCCTTCCGTTTGTAACGCATTAAAGGAGAGGTCGTAGGTATGGAAAAGTATATATATTCTTGATCAGCGTCACTTCCTGAGTCGATTTAGCGATGTCCGTCTGTCTGTCTGTCGGTCTGTCTGTCTGTCTGTCTGTGTGTCTGTCTGTAGAAATCAGTTTTTTGAAGGAACGGTAAAAGCTAGAGACTTCAAATTTTGGATTTATAACTATTATACGTATACGCTGTTTGTCAATGATATTGAGCAAAATCGGTCCACGGACACGCCCACCTCCCATATAAAGCAAAAAGTTTATATGAGATATCTGGTGAACTATGGTATATATCGAGATGAATTTTTGTGTGTGATCAAGTTCCACTAATACGAGTTTACAAGACAAAAATAGAAAACATCGCCCATCGGACACGCCCACCTCCCATATAAAGCAAAAGGTTTATATGGGATATCTGGTGAACTATGATATATATCGAGATGAATTTTTGTGTGTGATCATGTTCAACTAATACGAGTTTACATGACAAAAATAAAAAACATCGCACATCGGACACGCCCACCTCCCATATAAAGCAAAAGGTTTATATGGGATATCTGGTGAACTATGGTATATATCGAGATGAATTTTTGTGTGTGATCAAGTTCCACTAATACGAGTTTACAAGACAAAAATAGAAAACATCGCCCATCGGACACGCCCACCTCCCATATAAAGCAAAAGGTTTATATGGGATATCTGGTGAACTATGGTATATATCGAGATGAATTTTTGTGTGTGTTCATGTTCCACTAATACGAGTTTACATGACAAAAATAAAAAACATCGCCCATCGGACACGCCCACCTCCCATATAAAGCAAAAGGTTTATATGAGATATCTGGTGAACTATGGTATATATCGAGATGAAATTTTGTGTGTGATCAGGTATCACCGATACGAGTTTACAAGACAATAATGGAAAAGATCGACCAACTGACAAGCTACAGCTCAGCTCAAAAGCTACAGCTCAATGTTGGATATATGGTAAACCATATAGACAGTTATTAAATTAAATATTGCTCCTAGGGGTTTCCAAGAATCAATTGGAAAAGATCTCTTATAGGACACGAGCTCCTTCCGTATAAAATCGTAGATCTACAAGAAATTCAACTACTTTATGGATGTTATTTGCTGATGAAAGTGTGGGAGTGAATGCAGAAAGAAAGAGACCACATCCAACTGGACCTCAATGGACGCCCATAGAAAAATTGATTATATCCTTTCAATATAAACGTAATGAGCAGGTGACGATTGAGAGAATACAATTTTCAATTGTACCTGGTGAAGGGATCACAATCCACAAAAGTCAGGGAGCTACATATTTCCAAATGGTTGTTCATCTTCGAAGTGGAATCAGTCGCACTATATGTTGCTTATAGTAGCGCAGCAAATACTTCTGGCCTTTATATTATTGGGAATTTCAACCCTCCCAAGTCTTTTGTTGAATAAGGTTTTGTCCCCATTGAAATTAACATCTAAAATCGGAAAAGCAACTAAAGGCACATTATGATTTTATGGCATACAAAAAATCATCGATTCAATTATTCTTCCATAAATTGCAGTGCTTTAATGCGCACTTCCAAGATTTTCCAATGGCACAATGCTCAAACATCACAACTACTTCGTTTTGTGGAAACAGAACACTATAATATTCCTAACTTCACTTTTATTCATAGATTAGATAGATCTAAAGAGAATCTCCGCAAAAAAGGGTATAATGCTTTTTGGAAAACGAATATAGCTTCAAATATATACATATATCTTTTTGAAAGAGACCACAGTTGTGGAAGTTTAATGACGCATTTTCACTAATTATTGATAGAAATTCACAGTTTTTCCTTTAATAAACGTTGTATGCAGGGTGTAGGGTATGTAAACTTCGGCCTGGCCGAAGTTAATAGATTTTGCCTGGGTGGACCAGGCAAACCGGGGGAGCGAAGCGACCCCGGTGCGCTAGTTGAAGTATTAAATGATTTTCATTCTATAGAGACAAAGTTATTACCGATGATACGCAGCAGACAAGTCACCGTTTAGATAATTATTGCGATTCTGTTGTTTAAATCAAAGACTAATGTGAAGCTATGACGCTTTTAAGTTCATGAAATTGTCCATTTTATCTGAGTGCAAAGATAAATCTTTAAAAAAAATCAATGTTAAAAATAGTCAATTCTGTTGAGCCGATTGTGCGCGGGCCTTGCCCGCACATGCGTAATCGGCCCGGGCGGCCGCAAACGGCCCGGCGGCGCAATCGGCCCGGGTCGATTATTCGAGCCGTCGAGCCGATTCGGTTCGTCGAGCCGATACGAACCGTCGAGTCTTCGTGGTCAAACACGAAGCAGGTAGAGAAGAGAGAGGGAATGGTTTTTGAGCGTTGTGCGTCGCTTTTGGTTTTATGACCATTTGTGTTTTGTTTTTTGTCTATTCGTTTTGTTTTTGTTGTTTGACTGCGTGCGCTTGTAGCTGTTGGTTCTTTGTTTTGTATGAGCTTATGTGTGTTTTGATGACTCTTCGCAACGCGTGAAATGCGTGCATATGAGAATATGAATCTGCGTAGTTAGCCACATAGATTGATGCGCGCATATAAATAGCGCGTAAATGAGTGTGAAAGGATTAATTTCACAATATGCACCTGATAAATACACTTAAAAAAATTATTATTTTAAAAAATTTCATTTTTTCTGAAAACATTTTTTTAAATCAGGTATCTTTCCAATAATAATGTAAAATCAATGAAACAAAAAAGTAATTTTATTAATTAAAGTGGACTTTATGTTGATACAAAAATATCAACATATTATCATTGTTCGGTATTTTCGGCATTTTTCGGTAATAGCAGATCTCTTTGCCGTAATAACAAAATGAAAAAAAAGAAAAACAATTTTTATCATTGGATAAAAAAATTATTAAAATTTATTTTTTCAAATCAAAAATAAAATTGTTATTTTTTTAAATAATATGTTTTTGTAGTGTATTTATCATGTGCATATTGTGAAATTAATCCTTTCACACTCATTTACGCGCTATTTATATGCGCGCATCAATCTATGTAGCTAACTACGCAGATTCATATTCTCATATGCACGCATTTCACGCGTTGCGAAGAGTCATCAAAACACACATCAAACTCATACAAAACAAAGAACCAACAGCTACAAGCGCACGCAGTCAAACAACAAAAACAAAACGAATAGACAAAAAACAAAACAACACAAATGGTCATAAAACCAAAAGCGACGCACAACGCTCAAAAACCATTCCCTCTCTCTTCTCTACCGGCTTCGTGTTTGTCCACGAAGACTCGACGGTTCGTATCAGCTCGACGACCCGAATCGGCTCGACGGCTCGAATAATCGGCCCGGGCCGATTGCGACCGCCCGGGCCGATTGCGCCGCCCGGGCCGATTGCGGCCGCCCGGGCCGATTACGCATGTGCGGGCAAGGCCCGGGCGCCCGGGCCAACGAGCATGTGCGGGCAGAAATCGAGACCTCTAATATTATTAATATTAATCTGAGATATCTATAATTATACTTGTATTAAATAAACCGTCAAACATAGAAAAAAATCCCCAATAACTGGAAAAGATATCCCCATTCTAAAATACGCCTTAAAAAAGTGGCATTATTTAGGTAAACTCATAGACACAATACGTGTGAAAAAAATCTCACATCTGTCAGTTTCCCATTCCGAATTATCTTAGAATCCACCTAGATCAACGCCTATCCTGACGTAAGCACATTGAGGCAAAACGAACATATATGAAATTAAAAGCTGCTTCCGTACGATAGCTTATTAACCATAGAACTCCACTTAGATTAGAAAATAAAGTAATCCTATACAATCATAAAACCAACCTGGACCTATGACATCCAACTATGGGGAAACGCATGTGTAATTAACATTCAACTCATACTCATACAGAGAGCGCAATCAAAGATACTGAGAACCATGACGGGTGCTCCTTGGTACATACGAAATGTAAATTTCTACAGAGACCTGAAGATTTCTTTGGAGAAGGATGTAATCCACACATCAGAGTACGAATCTGCAAAGGCTACAGATCCATTCAAACCCATTCCATTCAAACTGAAAACATTTTTTAAATCAGGTATCTTTCCAATAATAATGTAAAATCAATGAAACAAAAAAGTAATTTTATTAATTAAAGTGGACTTTATGTTGATACAAAATATCAACATATTATCATTGTTCGGTATTTTCGGCATTTTTCGGTAATAGCAGATCTCTTTGCCGTAATAACAAAATGAAAAAAAAGAAAAACAATTTTTATCATTGGATAAAAAAATTATTAAAATTTATTTTTTCAAATCAAAAATAAAATTGTTATTTTTTTAAATAATATGTTTTTGTAGTGTATTTATCATGTGCATATTGTGAAATTAATCCTTTCACACTCATTTACCGCGCTATTTATATGCGCGCATCAATCTATGTAGCTAACTACGCAGATTCATATTCTCATATGCACGCATTTCACGCGTTGCGAAGAGTCATCAAAACACACATCAAACTCATACAAAACAAAGAACCAACAGCTACAAGCGCACGCAGTCAAACAACAAAAACAAAGCGAATAGACAAAAAACAAAACAACACAAATGGTCATAAAACCAAAAGCGACGCACAACGCTCAAAAACCATTCCCTCTCTCTTCTCTACCGGCTTCGTGTTTGTCCACGAAGACTCGACGGTTCGTATCAGCTCGACGACCCGAATCGGCTCGACGGCTCGAATAATCGGCCCGGGCCGATTGCGACCGCCCGGGCCGATTGCGCCGCCCGGGCCGATTGCGGCCGCCCGGGCCGATTACGCATGTGCGGGCAAGGCCCGGGCGCCCGGGCCAACGAGCATGTGCGGGCAGAAATCGAGACCTCTAATATTATTAATATTAATCTGAGATATCTATAATTATACTTGTATTAAATAAACCGTCAAACATAGAAAAAAATCCCCAATAACTGGAAAAGATATCCCCATTCTAAAATACGCCTTAAAAAAGTGGCATTATTTAGGTAAACTCATAGACACAATACGTGTGAAAAAAATCTCACATCTGTCAGTTTCCCATTCCGAATTATCTTAGAATCCACCTAGATCAACGCCTATCCTGACGTAAGCACATTGAGGCAAAACGAACATATATGAAATTAAAAGCTGCTTCCGTACGATAGCTTATTAACCATAGAACTCCACTTAGATTAGAAAATAAAGTAATCCTATACAATCATAAAACCAACCTGGACCTATGACATCCAACTATGGGGAAACGCATGTGTAATTAACATTCAACTCATACTCATACAGAGAGCGCAATCAAAGATACTGAGAACCATGACGGGTGCTCCTTGGTACATACGAAATGTAAATTTCTACAGAGACCTGAAGATTTCTTTGGAGAAGGATGTAATCCACACATCAGAGTACGAATCTGCAAAGGCTACAGATCCATTCAAACCCATTCCATTCAAACTGAAAACATTTTTTTAAATCAGGTATCTTTCCAATAATAATGTAAAATCAATGAAACAAAAAAGTAATTTTATTAATTAAAGTGGACTTTATGTTGATACAAAAATATCAACATATTATCATTGTTCGGTATTTTCGGCATTTTTCGGTAATAGCAGATCTCTTTGCCGTAATAACAAAATGAAAAAAAAGAAAAACAATTTTTATCATTGGATAAAAAAATTATTAAAATTTATTTTTTCAAATCAAAAATAAAATTGTTATTTTTTTAAATAATATGTTTTTGTAGTGTATTTATCATGTGCATATTGTGAAATTAATCCTTTCACACTCATTTACGCGCTATTTATATGCGCGCATCAATCTATGTAGCTAACTACGCAGATTCATATTCTCATATGCACGCATTTCACGCGTTGCGAAGAGTCATCAAAACACACATCAAACTCATACAAAACAAAGAACCAACAGCTACAAGCGCACGCAGTCAAACAACAAAAACAAAACGAATAGACAAAAAACAAAACAACACAAATGGTCATAAAACCAAAAGCGACGCACAACGCTCAAAAACCATTCCCTCTCTCTTCTCTACCGGCTTCGTGTTTGTCCACGAAGACTCGACGGTTCGTATCAGCTCGACGACCCGAATCGGCTCGACGGCTCGAATAATCGGCCCGGGCCGATTGCGACCGCCCGGGCCGATTGCGACCGCCCGGGCCGATTGCGACCGCCCGGGCCGATTGCGCATGTGCGGGCAAGGCCCGGGCGCCCGGGCCAACGAGCATGTGCGGGCAGAAATCGAGACCTCTAATATTATTAATATTAATCTGAGATATCTATAATTATACTTGTATTAAATAAACCGTCAAACATAGAAAAAAATCCCCAATAACTGGAAAAGATATCCCCATTCTAAAATACGCCTTAAAAAAGTGGCATTATTTAGGTAAACTCATAGACACAATACGTGTGAAAAAAATCTCACATCTGTCAGTTTCCCATTCCGAATTATCTTAGAATCCACCTAGATCAACGCCTATCCTGACGTAAGCACATTGAGGCAAAACGAACATATATGAAATTAAAAGCTGCTTCCGTACGATAGCTTATTAACCATAGAACTCCACTTAGATTAGAAAATAAAGTAATCCTATACAATCATAAAACCAACCTGGACCTATGACATCCAACTATGGGGAAACGCATGTGTAATTAACATTCAACTCATACTCATACAGAGAGCGCAATCAAAGATACTGAGAACCATGACGGGTGCTCCTTGGTACATACGAAATGTAAATTTCTACAGAGACCTGAAGATTTCTTTGGAGAAGGATGTAATCCACACATCAGAGTACGAATCTGCAAAGGCTACAGATCCATTCAAACCCTCTAGCGTACGCACTAACGTACACAAGCACCATATCCCGTCTACGTAGAAACGACTTACCATCCCTGTGATAAGGAGGATCTCACTATAACAGTACTCCCTACCAATGAAGGAGTAGATTATAATTAGATATAAGAATATCGCTAATCCGCCTACAAGCTCCGGTTGTGGGTTAGACCAATCTACTAAATTCGTCGGCATTTCTTGAGACTGATTCGGTGAACACAAGCTCACAAATTTGTTGCTCATGAGCACACCTCAGCAGCAACTTCTTCCATTTTCTCATCCAATAAATATGATTATATATGTTGATATCTGGGTACTTTGAGTTTTTGGTATTTGCTCGAAACCATCCATCCAGCATTGTTTTTTTGCAAAACGAATAGATTGTCTCCCACCATCTACCTGGAAGTAGATCAATGAGTTTAGATTTGTAGAATTGCTCATCAACAAGTTCAGCGTTAGGTGGAAAATTCCAGTTGGATACATCGATTTCAGCTTTGGGCTGATATGCAATATGAGACGTCAGATAATTTTATTAGATATTAGATAGTGTTTTGTGTTTGATGGTAGTATCTGAATTTCCAATACTATGATTTGATATATTGTGCTTGGCTCTAGGCAACTTTAGCTTTTGAGAGAAGTGTTCATATGTGTATGGACTCTCTCGAAATAGAATTGTCTGCAACATTCGGGATGTTATTGCGGTGCAATAGAGTATGATGTTGTAGAGTGAACTATTTGCTACGATGCGGTGAAGTAATTTTAGAAAAAAGTAACATTAAATTTAAGAATAGTGTAAAGCTTTTATGTGAAGAGATAAATGCCGAAGTTTGCAGAGAGAAGGACTGTATTAAACTGTGGTGTTGAAATTACCACACATGTATATGATTTCGAATAGAAAAAAACGATTTAATATAAAAAATTTTAAAATTACAATTTATTAGATTATTATTAACCAAAATCAAACTCGAATGAAAAAATGAAAATATGTTTTTAAATGATTTCTAAAAACTACTATACAATTTTGAAATGAAATATTTAATAAAATTTATAGCTGTTTTTTAACAAGTTGATCGTCACAAAACTTAAAAATTAAAATATTACAACTAAAACAATTTTGTACAAATAGACCAAATAAGTTTGTAGACATAAAGGCAGAAGCATTAGTTAAAGCAAATCTAGTTATTGAAATTAATAATGTTATTAAAATTTTAAAAGAAAATAAGGTTTTTGATGATGATAAAAAAAATAATCAAAAGTAGACAAAATTACATAAATAACTAATTTTTAAAAATTTCAAATTATCCGAATAATAATAGAACAACCAACAATGAATATAAACACTTTTCAATACCAAATAAAAACAAAAAAAAATTTTCGCAACACCCTATTTCCAATAATTTGCAAAGAAATGAACCGTCATTTAATCATTTTAACAAACCAAATCCGAAATTACTAAATAATAATATTCAACAATTCAGTCCCCAATTTAATTATAACCCTCTTTTAATACACCAAATTATAACAACAGAAACCGAACGAAGGGACAAGTAAGATATTCACAGCAAATTAGAAGACAAAACGCTGTAAATAAGACATTGGACCTCCTGAGCCAATGGAACAAGTCAAATTTTCAATTGAAAGCCTCGGAGGACTACCTACAATCGAATTAGAAATAAATAATAAAACTTTTAATTTAGACGCGGGTTCGTCGGTGAGCCTAATAAACCCTAAAATAATAAATAACAAAATGATTACCGTTAAACTTATAATATTAGCAACAGCTACTGGAAAGGTAATGCTAGACAAAATACAGAAGTCGCTAGCTGCGACAATAAATTAACGTTTTTTATGTATAACTTTTCTGATAATTATGATGGACTGATAGGTTTCGGTACATTGCAACAACTCAACTGTAAAATTGATTTAGATTTAAATTATAAAATTAAACGAAATTTTGTATGAGTTATTTAATAATGAACCTAGAGTTTGATAACTTACTCACAGAGTTGTATATAAATAACAATGTTCATGTAAAAGATTTCTTGTACATCAAATCATTTGCCACAGTGACACTCCATACTTCAGGAATACTCCGGATATTTCAGAAAAAGAAAAATGAAGAATTGTGATAGATTTTAGAAAACTTAATACAATTACTATAGATCCCCAATCTGGATGAGATACTCGATAAATTAGGAAGGTGTCTGTACTTTTCCACCATCGTTTTGGCACAAGGTTTCCATCAGATCGAAACCCTTTAGATAGTCAAAAGACTGCATTTTCCACCCTTTTTTTAAGAATGTCATTCGGGCTTAAAACACCCCAGCTACATTCCAGAGGCTCATACATACATTTTTGGATGGTTTAATAACAAAGGATTGTATGGTCTATTTTGATTATATCGTAATATTTAGAACGTCACTCCAGGAACATATTGAATCGCTCGATAGAGTTTTCAAAGATTAGCTGAAGCAAATTTAAAAATTCAATTCAAAAAGAGTGAATTTCCTAATTGATTCCTAAAACGGAAAAAGAAAAAAAAACAGTTTTAGGTTTGGCGAGATTCTTCGGTAATTTTATTAAAAACTTTCGCACAAATGAAAAACCTAAAACAGGGAAATAAAATGAATAGTTCTGATAAGGAATATCTGGAAGAAATTAAAAAAAATTATAAAATTATTTATTAGAACATTTTAAAAAAAAAATTATATTAAACAAAAATCAATTTCTTTCTTACATTAATCATATGCATAATGTGAAATTAATTCCTACATATTTATTAGTCTACGTAGCCAAATGCGCAGATTTCCATTTTTATATGTAAAGCATTTCATGCAAAGCAAAACCATCAAAGGATCATCAAAACAAACAACTCGACACAGTAACTGTTGATGAGACACAGTGACTATTGCCTGGCTGGCTGAACAGATTGAGACGCTTGTAGTAAAGAAGTACGGGCAGTCAAAAGTTTTGTTTTTGTTAACATATTTAATTTTTATAGAATCTTCTCTTCTAGAGACTAACAATAAGTATTTCAAATCTTAAGACTAATTATTGACTACTCCTCGATTTCTGGGGAGTACTGTTGATGTGCGGTCCTCAAAAATTACAGGGATGGTAGGTCGTTTCTACGTAGGCGGGATGTGCTGCTTGGGTTCGCCAGGGAGTTCGCTAATGGATTAGGATGGTCTTGTAGTTTTTGAAGATATTTGGCTCTGATGTGTGGAACTACATCTTTCACCACAGGAATGTTTAGGTCTCTGTGGATATTTTCGTTTCGGATATACCAAGAAGCTCCGGTTATGGTTCTCAGAATCTTTGATTGTGCTCTCTGTATAAGTTCAATGTTAGTTGAACCAGCATTTCCCCATAGTTGGATACCATATGTCCAAATAGGTTTTATGGTGCTGTTGTAGAGGAGTACCTTGTTTTCTAGGGTTAGTGGAGTTTTGTGGTTAATAAGCCAGTGGATGGAAGCGGCTCTTAACTTGATATGCGTTCTCTTTGCCTCTATGTGTTTACGCCAGGTTAGACGCCGGTCTAGGTGGATCCCAAGGTGTGTGACCTCTGATCCTTGCGGAATAGGGATGCGTTTTAAGGTTACAGTAGGACACGTGTTTACTCTTAGTGTGAATGTGACATGCTTACTCTTTTGCTCATTTACTTTTATGCGCCAATTCGACAACCATTTTTCAACGGATTTTAAGTGGTATTCTAGATCTATTGATGCTTTAATAGGACATTTGTTGGTACTGAGTATTGCGGTATCATCAGCAAAAGTAAAGGTAACAATCTTGCTATTCGTTGGCAGGTCTGACGTGAATAGGATGTACAGGATTGGACCAAGTACGCTTCCCTGCGGGACGCCCGCCTTTATTTCGTAGTCTTTCGTAATGCATTCTTTGTATTTGACGCGGAAGATTCTATCAGTAAGATAAGATTTCAAGACCTGGTGGTAGTTTTCTGGGAGTAAAAGCATAATTTTGTACAGCAAACCCTCGCGCCAGACTCTGTCGAATGCCTGAGCAACATCGAGAAATATGGCGGTTCTCGAATGCATTCCTTCTCACATTGGTGATGCGGTTTACTTGCTCTATTGTTCCATGTTTTTCACGGAAGCCAAATTGGTGATGAGGAATTATGTTTCTTTCTCGAAGATAGGGATTAACTTTTATCAGAAGCAATTTTTCGAAGAGTTTGGAGAGGCACGGAAGCAAACTGATAGGTCTGTAGGAGGACGGTAACGTCTTGTCCTTGCCTGGTTTTGGAATCATTATTATTAAGGATTTTTTCCAAGACGTGGGAAAGTGGCCCAAGCGAAATATAGCATTGAATAAGATAGTAATAAAAGCGATTGCAGTATTAGGAAGTTCAATAAGCATTTTAGGCGTTATGTGATCATAGCCTGGAGCCTTTTTGGGGTTAAGCTGTGTTTGTATAAGGGTTTTAATTTCGTTATCGGTGCTAATAATAGGAGCCATAACTTCATGATGGGTCCTATTGTGGGAAGGGATTTGAAAACCATTAGTATGTGGATTTGGTTGGAAAACTGTGCTCAAAAGACGAGCGAAAACATTTGCCTTTTCTACTTCGCTGCGTGCCCAGTTGCCTAGATGATCTCTAATTGGAGACTCACCTTCTACTGGTGCCTTTATTCCTTTATTGGCCTTCCAGAGAGAGAACTTGCTAGAACATGTGGGAGTTAGTTTTCTTATGTAGTTCATTTAATTTTCTAACTGCATCGATGAGTCTTTGTTTGGAAGCAGGAGATCTGAAAGCCTGCCTTTCACGTCTGAGACGGCGTTTGTTTGAAACTAGATTTTCAATGTGGCTGTTGGATATAATTCTCGCTTTGTTTGTAGCTTTACTATTCCTAGGAGTAGATAATTCTGCTGCAGAGGTGACCATTTCGTTGAATATTTGGACAAATTCTTCTATGTCCTCTTCTCTCTCCAACTCAGGATTAGTATGGATGTGACTGCTTATATATTTTTTATACTTTAGCCAATTAGTTCGAGGTGAGGTTAGTCTGTAAGGATAATCAATTTGTTTCGGCTGTTCAAACACTCAGAAGGTTACAGGGGAGTGATCGGAGAATAGGCCTTGGCATGTTTCAGTAGAAATCATGTTACTATCAATTTGCTTGGTAATGGCATAGTCGATTAAGTCAGGAGTTTTTCTGGGATCTGTTGGCCAATAAGTAGGCTGCCTTGGAGAGACAAAGTTGAGCTTATTGCGGAAGTTGAGGATTGTATTATAGAGTTGCCTTCCTTTTGGATTGACGAGGCGAGAACGCCAGTGCGTATGCTTGGCATTATAATCTCCAGCAGCCAAAAACCTGTCTCCTAGAGTATTGAAGAAGTGCTGGAATTGCTTTTCAGGAATTGAAAAACGCGGCGGATAATTCTTAGAGTATGACTCTAAGGAGTAATGTTTTATTCTATTTTGGATCAGAATACCGGTACCTCCATGAGCCTTACCATCTGGGTGATTTGTTTTTTAAAATCTGTATCCTGGTATGCCAAAGTTATATCTATTTTGCATTGTAGACATAAATTGTGTCATACATTGTGTTAGCGCTAGAATCATATTTTCGAGGCCTCCCTCTTTTTGGGAATTATGTGGGATTTGATCGGCCTGAGCTGATCCTGATTTTACTGCACTTGCGTAAGACAAGTTTGGAGTTGTTGTATTTTACGTTGCCCTAGTCTCACTTTTAGGTCCCTGTACACTGGATAACCTCGGTAGTTCGCAGTGTGGTTGCACCCGCAGTTATTGCATTTTTTGCAGAAGTATCTTCCCGGTTAGAAGTATACAGAGAGGAGTGGTGAAGATCACCACAAGCTATACAGACTGTCCGTAATGTGCAGTAGGATTTGGTATGCCCATATTCTTGATAATTGGTGCATTGCACCGGTCCGTTGGGTTTATGAGGCTCCTCTACCGATATTGGTCGGTGGATTAAATATTGTAGCCCATAGATTGGATGTGGTTCGTTTTTTTTTTGAGCTTAAGGTGATCTGGGGAAAGTTCGACTTTGAACATAGGTTCTGGGAGTTTATTTTTGTTTTTTAGCGCTAGAAGAATCATTATTTTGAGATTGGGACTCCACCAAATAGCTTAATAGAGAAAAACGATTATTACGCAAAGGATTATTATTTTGGATGTTGAGTTTTTTGCATTATTACCATTAGGACCCTTTTCAGGGCTAAGCTTTACCAGTATGTATCGGTCCATCCCAGTTTAAACAGTGGCTTTATATTTACCCTTTTCCATCGTGACTGAATTCACTGCGGGAGTAGTGGGCCCTTGTAAGCCTTTGTTGTTGGTCGTGAGTGCAGTCGCTGGTGCTGCGGGAGAAGCAGTTGGCGTACTTTCGCCACTTGCTTTGGCCGTTTCGCGGCGAACTAATTGAGCGGGAGAGACTGCCGTTGCATGCGTACCACTTGCACCGCTATCCGCTGTTGCAAGAGATGCGCTTGCACCAGTAGCATCTGAGCGAGATGCCACTATTTTTTCGCTTGCCGCGTTTTGCAGAGCACGGGTGATTTTTTTGGGAGAGTGTCCGACACTCATGTTCCTCTTTTTTGTTTATTTTGTTTTTAACAAATTATATTTAGTCGAAGCAGAGGCAACGAATATGCCGTCTGTTCGAAATAATATAAAGTTTTTCACTTGAGCGTCTCTTTCGCTTTGTTTTATTTGAAACTTAAATAAGGTTCGCGGTATTATTAAATATTGTGAGGAGCGAGAACAAAAACACGTCCACATTGAACTCGATCACTATCATCTATCAAGTCAATCAGTCAAAAGTTGAAATGTACTGAATTGATGGAGAGTGAACAGAATGAGTAGTACTTTGCCGCTGGTAGTAAGCGAAGTTGACTCAACTTGAACTTTTTCCTTACTTCTTGGCTCTGACAGTTGTTTCATGACAATTTATATTCGGGTATTTAATTTGTGAAAATGGATGATAAAACAGAAAATTTAATTGAGGTAAAGAAAACAAAAAATAATTCCAATCACAAATATTTAAATTCTTTGTATGTTTTTATTCAAGTTTAAGTGTCAAATGTACATTTACAATGGAACAGTATTAAATGTTTAAATGTAATAGGTACCGTACAAAGTTCTGAATAATATGATTATTTTAAATATTAATTTATTAATTAATTTAAAATATGAGGAATATTTTGGGCTTATATTTCTAGCAATCATTATTTATAATAAAAATTTCTTTTCAGGAATATCTTTGGGAGTTTATACTCCACCACTTCCCATATCAACATGTGAAATATTACCAAATGGAATATTTATTATACTTGCACTACAAAATTGCACTAATATATTGACATTAGCTCTCAAAAATTACTGTGGAATACCCAACGAAACTATTAGCGTATATGGACATAAGGAAAATATGTACAAGGTTTTTAACTTGAACTAAATTATATGTTAAAATATATATGAATAAATATATATTGAATTTTTATTAATTGGGAAAGAAATACATACATGCATGCAGGTATCAGATTAGTATCAATACTGTCGGAAAACGGGAAGATTTCTATTATAAAACTTAAACTAATCTATAATAAGTATAATATTTAATACTGAAATAAACGAATTTTAACTAATTAACCTTAATTTATTTAATCAATAAACTGTAAAAAATATTATTTTGTGTGGATTTATCTAAGACGTGGTGAATATCAAGCAAGGAACCTGTGGGAAACTTAAACTAGTAAAATCGCACTTAAAACTTAAACCAAAATTTCAGCAAAAGTGATTACAACGTGGAAGATATTTTATTAAGATCCATAAATATTCATATGGCCCTGTGCCAATCTGTAATTTTTTAGCCGAAAAATGAAATTTTGACAGCTCTGACGTGAATTTCAAAAGTCAAAATTTATAGTAGCCCAAAGGCTAGTTTGATTTGATAATTTTGACTAGTTGAAATAATATGCGTGCGAACACGCGAAAGAAGTGAAACTTTTTTTTAAATATTGCCCACCTGATATACAGTGTTCAGTAAGAAATGGTTGGAATTTTGAATAAATTTAAATGCAGGTTTTTTTTATTAAACATTTTTCTTTAATACATGAACTATAAATTATTATTTTCATTTATTCATTTCAAAGATATAGCCCTTAGGCCGCGTTCACACCGAACGAGCGACGCGAAGTGCGATGCGAAATTTTCGCGACGAATTCGCGGCGAAAAATACGTGTTCACATCGAAAAGCGATTCGTCCACGAATTCGCATAAACCGTTCACACCGAAAACATGAGCGAACTCGCGTTACAAGAACAAACGCCTTTGTTTCTCGTTTGTTTCACTCGTTACATTTCATGTTCGTTCAAGTTCGGTTCATCGCTCGTGTTTCGCGTCGTTTTCGCATCGCATGTGCGGTGTGAACGCTCTCATAAGATGTAATGTAAATTAATTTTCGCGCGAAGAGATAGGAATTCGCTCGTTAATTCGCTGTTCGGTGTGAACGCTCCCATAAGGTTATGTGCTTTATAAGAATTCGCGTCTTGTCGCAGTTCGCGTCGCCAGTTCGGTGTGAACGTTGAACATTTACTTGTAGTACAATGCTCCAAATCTGCACAAATATCAACACAGAATCTTTATCTAAATCACATTTAGAATATCCTTGAAAAAATGAGCAGGGCTCATCACTTTATCCCAATGACTTAGCTGCAATAGGTTATTCAGGAAAAATGGAACCAAGCTATGCATAAGTTCTTGAGGAATCAATGTCATACCACCTTAAAGACATTATTAAAAATAAAGGCAACCAAAAAAAATAATTAAAATAATTTGTTTTATTTTTATTTATGAAGTGAAACTTTTATGGACGCGTTGTTTTCAAAGTCACGACACGAAATGAGCAGAGACAGAAATCAAATATACTCTCTACTACTCTCTACTCGTGGATCGTTGTAAACGAAAAGCAGAGACACAACCCGAATGCTCCTTCTTCTGTCTCAGAAACATAAACGATGTTGCGGCATTTCTCTCACATGTTCTCTGAGTATAACGAAAATTGTTGTGGAAATCATGAATAATATTTTCAATTAATAGATATTTGCATCATCTCAAATTTGCAAAGCATATCGAGAAAAACTTTGAAAAACTTCGAGCGTCGAATCACATTCTTCATTATACTTAGGCTGCGTTCACACCGAACGAGCGACACGAACTGCGATGCGAACTTCGGGAGGAATTCGCGTCGAAAAATACCTGTTCACACCGAAAAGCGATTCGCCCGTGAATTCGCAAAAACCGTTCACACCAAAAACTGACGCAAATAGCGAATCTCTTAAAAAAATCGTGTACAAATCTTAATGTTTATCCAAGATAAAAAATATGTTCACAGAAATTCGTTTAAAAAGAATATGTTTCAAAATGTAATGCAAGTTAAAAAATATGTCCATAGAAAACCGTGTAAAAAAATATGCATCGAAATGTTACGCAAGTTAAAAAATTTGTTCACAGAAATCCGTGTAAAGAAAATCGTGTAAAAAACCTCATTCAACAATTTCATGAAAAAAGTTGTCTACAAAATATTCACTTAATTCAAATTTTTTTTTCGTTCTCTTTGTTTCAAGTTCGTTTATATTTCGCTCGTATCTCGCGTCGCTTTTCGCATCGCATGTGCGGTGTGAACGTTTTCATAAGATCTAATGTAAAGGAATTTTCGCGCGAAAAGATAGGAATTCGTTCGTTCGCTCATTCGCTGTTTGGTGTGAACGCTTCCATAAGGTTATGTGCTTTATAAGAATTCGCGTCTTGTCGCAGTTCGCGTCGCCAGTTCGGTGTGAACGAGGCCTTAGAGAACATGTGTGAGAAGAAGAAGCATTTGGGTTAAGTATCTGCTTTGTTCATTTACATTCCATTCATTTACATCCACGAGTAGATACATAAACTAAAAAATATATTTGATTTCTGTCTGTGCTCATTTCGTATCGTGACCTTGAAAACAACGCGCCCATAGAAGTTTCACTTCAAAAACATTACAACATTTTCATTGTGAAATTCAAATTTGAAAACATTTGAAAAATAAATAAAAACAATGAAAGCTAAATGGAGAAAATGCGAAGAAATCAAAAAAATCATATGTAAAATGTAAGTAAATATAAGTATGATTTTCGGAAGTCTGTTTACAATTTTCTGAAATCACTTTACGATTTTCTAAAATCACTACGATTTTCTGAAATCATTTTGCGATTTCGGAAATCACATTACGATTTTCTGAAATCACTTTACGATTTCAGAAATCACTTTACCATTTTCTGAAGTCACATTACGATTTTCTGAAATTTGCTTGAAAATGGTGTAGTATTAAGATAGTAGCATTAATATACACACATGGAGTGGAAACATATTCCCCACTCTATGCGTACCGCCGCCGAAGAGGTGGTGGGCTTTCTCCGCTCACAGAGTAACCAATGGTACGATGAAGGGTGACGCACTCCTACTGCAGATAAAAACGCCGCGTATAGAGCAACACTGCAGACAATGACTCGCGAACTGTTACGGAGCGATACAAAGAGGAGAGGAGGGAAGAGAGGCGTCTTTTTTGGCGCAAAAAGAGAGAAACGGAAATACGTGAGTGCGAGTATATCGAAATGCACAGAGACAGGAATGAGACCCGAACAATTTTCCAAAGGATATAGCGCCTATCCAAAGGTTTCAAGACCGGGTCTCTTCTTGCAAGGATGAAAATTGGAATCTGGTGACAGACATCCAGGGTACACTGAATCACTTCCTTCATCGTGGAGAAGAAGAACCGGTTCCGCTGGTTGCCGACGATGGCGCAGATATCCCGCCGCCCAACTATAACGAAGTTTTAATACCCATTACTAGGCTGAAAAACAATGAAGTTGCAGGTGCTGACGGATTGCTCGCAGAGTTGTTTAAAACCGGAGGTGAAGAGCTTGTAAGGTATATGAACCTGTTCTTATGCAAAATATGATCGGATGAATGCATGTCCAGCAACTGGAATCTCAGTGTACTCTGCCCAATCCACAAAAAAGGGGACCCTGCGACCTTCACCAACTACCGCGAGATCAGCCTTTTAAACATCGCATATAAGATTCTAGCCATCGTAATATATGAACGAATGAAGCCCATAGTCAACGAGCTAATTGGACCTTATCAGTGTGGCTTCAGACCTGGAAAGTCCACCATCGACCAGATCTTCACAATTAGCCTAATCCTACAGAAGACCCAAGAATTCCAGCTCGACACACACCACCTATTTGTCGACTACAAAGCCGCATTCGACGGCACAATAAGAGAGAGGTATCCCAGATAAGCTCATCAGTCTTAGCAAAATGAACCTGAGCAACACCAGCAGCTCGGTGCGCATTGGGAAGGTACTCTTCGAGTCATTTGATACCAAACGAGAAAAGAGACATGGAGATTCCTTATCGTGATGCTGGAGAAAATCGTAAGAGCTGCAGGACAAAACTGGTCTGGCACTATTTTCAACAAAAGTGTCATGCTGCTTGACATCGACATCATCGGGCGAAACAAGAGGGCAGTTAGTGCTGCATTTTCCAGCCTGGAGAAGGAGTCGCGTCGTGTGGGTCTAGCGGTGAACGAGGACCTAACGAAGTACCTGCTGACGACCTGCAGGAAGTCGAAATCGGCGCCTACAAGTTCCAGATTGTGGAGGACTTCGTCCACTTGGAAATCACCAGAAATAATGTCAGCCTGGTGATCAAGCGACGGATAACTCTTGCCAACCGGTGTTACTTCGAACGCAATAGAGAGGCAGAACCCTCTCTAGAAAGACAAAAAAAAAAAGCTCTACAAGGCCCTCATCATACTGGCTCTACGGTTCCGAAACGTGGTCGATGTCGACCACCGATGAGAAGACCCTAGGAGCGTTCGAGAGGAAAATTCTTCGCAAGATCTTTGGTACCCTGAATGTTGGCGGTGAGTACAGCATAGGATGGAACGATGAGCTGTATGAGCTGTACGCCGACACTGACATAGTCAAGCGGATTAAAATCCAGCGGCCTTATTGGCTAGATCACGTCGAGCGGATGGATGAAAACACTCCAGCCAAAAAGTCATTCTATGTAGTACTAAATGGTAGTCGTAGGCCGGGAAGACCAAATCTCTGTTGGAGAGACCAAGTTACCACCGACCTATCCAACTTGGGAATCTCTAACGCCAGCGCTTACAGTCCAGAAGCGAGTGGCGTAATCTATTTAAAGCGGTCAAAACCGACACACGATTGTAATGGCCACATAAAGAAAGAATTTAATAAATATAATAATTCACAATTTTTAGACCATTTGAAGATAGCAGGAAATGTCAATCCTTCATTTGAGAATTTATTTTTGTAAAAGGTATCCGATTAGGTGGTCATAAAAGTTACTTGCTATTGTTGTGGGGGGCTCAGTTTGCAAGTAGCTCAGTCAAAGCCCTTAGTAGGGCTGTAAAGACCAATAATTTTGTATTAACCCATTAGTGCATAGTGTCCCTGTAAACTTTTCCCCTGCACGTCCAAATTTTTGAAAAAAATATATTAACGCTAGAAAGTTAAAATTGTTCACTTTGTTTCTAGCACCTCTTGTATTTTTCACGAATAAACTTGAACTGATAGAAATTATTTGACTTCGACTTTGCTTTCGTTCGAACTCTCCTCTTTTTTGTACTCCGATTGAACACTCTCTTCTAATTTTACATTATTGTTGTGATGCTGGAAAAAGAATACGCAGTATGCAAAATGTGAACATGACTGAGAGAGAGAGAGATCTCAAAGGCTCTCATTTTTGATTTGATGCTGATAAAACAGTGAACGTTGCATGCTCCATCAGTTTTATGGATATATAACAGCTTCCATGTATGGGAGACGGCCAAAAAATCTGCTGGGCTCTAAACTCGATCCCTAATTGCTCTTATGAGATGAAAGTGTTAAAAAATGACTAAATTAAAAGACAACGAGCAGAATCGATAAACTACACTGAAATAATAAAACTACTCAAAGAAAAACAATAGGACCAAAGGGGATTTAGGGTAATATTGAGAAACATGTATTATTCCATAGACATAAATTACTTAAAAATAGAACTGGCCGAAGTCACAAATAGTCAAAACATACTACAATCAGGATCAATAAAACCCACTATCCCTATTTTCAATTGAACTTAAAATAAATAAAAATAATAATGACATATATACATTGACTAGCCTATTGCATTGGAAAATATCCTTTGAGCCTTCTCACCAAAAAATGTCTGCACCAAAAACTAGTCTGCGTTTAAGTGCGCTGGGTGAACATAAAACCATGAACTGTCTAATTCATCCAAATAGCAACAAAATGAAATGCACACTATGTGGTGAAGAGCACACAGCTAACTACAAGGGCTGTATGATCTACAAAGCATTAAAAATAAATCGTTTCTCAGCACTACGGAAAAAAAACAGAACAAACAATTGAAAACAAACACCAACTATGACAATAAATGGACAATAACAATCTAAAAATAACACTATGAAACGCAATCTGAGACACACTTCACTGACAAAAGTTTCGTAAAAATACCTAAATCTCTACACTAATCATCCTGACAACAAATAACATGGTGGCACAGCGATAATAATTAACCATAATATTAAATGTATAGAACTAGAAAAATACAAGCAAGACTACCTGCAAATACATGATACCCATGTGTAATAGATTGGACAACATTGTGGATTTGGGGGCGGCCCCAATTTTGAACTTTGACCCTTATTTTCTCCAAATGGGGGGAGATCAGACCGAAATATTTTGGCGTTATGATATGTACATATACGGCTATCAATCTGCTCATACTTGGTTTTTGATATCAAAGGGGGGTAATAAACTGCATGCTA
>JAFDUT010000399.1:0-23593 GCA_017309665.1 Coelopa frigida
AAAAAAAAAAAAAGCAAAAATGTGAGTGCATATTGAAAATGCATTTTCTTTTTCTGCAATCGTCAATAAAATAGAAAGTAGTACCAAAATTGTATTAGATATTGTAAAAAATAATTAAAACTATGGAAAAAATGAAAGATGACCATTCGGCCACGAAACAGCTGCAGACCAAGAAGATAGTCAAAATGCAAGAAACTAGAGATAGCAGTTTAACCATTTCTAGTTGATGCATACCCAAGAGCACAGATCATTTCCGCTGAATCAACTTTACCAAAATACGTCGTTCAAGGTGCAGGTTTTTTGGTTTTTAACCTGGTTCCAATGACAATACTGGTTAAGTCAACCGCCTAAGAACTCGACTGAGACCCACCTATCCCAACCACTGTCCACTAACCGCTTTAATCTGCTCTCCGACGCAACTGACGAAACGGAGAATGACAGTAGAACAAACAATGAGAAATTACAATTAAAAACAAATACTCCAAAGCCACTGCCAATTTACGTGCAAAAAGTGCAATACATAACAAACTCAATACTATACATACAAACCAAAGGACCAAAGGGATTTAAGGTAATACTGAGAAACATGCATTATTCTACAGACACAAATGAAATAAAAACAGAACTAGCAGAACTTTGACACGAATTCACTAACATTCAGAACATACTGCAATCAGGAACAAAAAAGTCTCTTTCTCTATTTACAATTGAACTAAAGAAAAATAAAAATAACAAAGAAATATACTTATTGACCAGCCTACTCCATTGCAAAATAAACTTTGAGACTCTTCATCAAAAAAGAACTATAGAATGCATAAACTGTCAAAAATATGGTCATACTAAAAACTTCTGCACCAAAAATCCAGTCTGTGTCAAGTGTGCTGGCGAGCACAAAACCATAAACTGCCCAATACCTCCAAACAGCAACAATATCAAATGCGCACTATGCGGGGAAAACATACTGCAAACTACAAGGGTTGCATGATTTATAAGACATTGAAAATCAACCGTTTCCCAGCTTTGCGGAAAAAGCCAGAACAAATAAAGTACGAGCAATCAACAACGAAATATACCCAAAACGTCACAACAAGTTTAATCAAACCTAACCTGACAAATGCTCAAGCATCCTCTACAAACACGGCACCAGAAACGAGTCCAAAAGACCATACCCAAAGCAACGACTACACTCAAAATAATGACTTTTCTGAACTGAAAGAAATAATTAAAACACTCATAACATAAATGTCCAACATGATAAGCATCATTACAATGCTGGTGACAAAGCTAAATGGCCAATAATGGACTAAAAATAACACTGAGGAATGCAAACGGACTTGGTCAACATATTCTTGAGCTGAGATCGTTCATTAATACAAATCAAACTGACATAATGCTAATATCTGAGACGCACTTCACTGACAAAAGCTTTGTAAAGATACCTGACTACAATATTTACTGCACTAATCATCCTGACAATAAAGCACATGGTGGTACAGCAATAATAATTAAAAAATATTATTAAGTGTATTGAACTTGACACATATAGAAAAGATTACCTGCAAGCTACAACAGTACAAATAACAGATATGAATGGACACATAACACTATCTGCAATATACTGCGCACCGAAACATAACAATACATCGCCCGAATATCTGGACTATCTACATACGCTAGGAAATCGCTTCATAGCTGGAGGAGACTTTAACGCCAAAAACTCAACCTGGGTATCAAGAATGGCAAATGCAAAAGGAAAATACCTACTGGACTCAATAAGAATAAATAAAAGTACTTTTATGAGTACTGGCGAACCAACTTATTGGCCAGCAGATAGGGCAAAACGACCTGACCTTATTGACTTCTTCATAATGAAAAATATACGGCAAGATTATCTGACTATAAAATCAGCTTTCGAACTATCATCTGACCACTCGCCGATTACGCTCGATTATCCAAATACCCCAATGCTTATATCTAGAAACCGAAAAATCTAAAAATATAGACCCCTCTCGCTAAAAAACGGTAGCGAAATTGACAGTTGATAGTCCTCGCAGCTGATAGAATGACACCATCAGTCAAGAGCAGCACTAACGTATACCAAATCCCACAACACATTAAAGAAAAAAATAAAAACAAACGAAGACTAAGAAAGAAATGGCAAATTACTAGACTATCAGATGACAAACTAAGACTAAATCAAGCAACAAAGGAGTTGATACAATACTTAAAACAAGACAAAGAAGAAAAACTGGGAAAATACATTACTACCCTAACCTCAACAAGAACAACAAACTACTCGCTGTGCGACAAAAAAATAAGTAATGCAATTCTCCACGAGTCTCCACTAAAAACTAATGACAATAAATGGGCTAGAACTCATATAGAAAAGGCAACCGAACTCTCACACTACTTAAAGAAAACATTTACAAACCAAAAACACAATGATCATATAGAGACAACCAACATGGCTAGTGAAGCAAATGCCACAATTGACGGTAAACGAAATTAATAATTTTTTTTTTTTTGTAAATATTCTTTTATTTGCAATCTATTTAAATAATAATAAGCAAATTTGATTACATAAATTTAACAGAGTTATTTTGAACTTCATTAAGTCCAAAAATACAATGAACATATTTAAATGAAAATTAACAACAACTTAAATATAAAATAATAACAAACTTAAAATAGCTATATGTACATACTTATTATCTAAATGGTAAATCTAGTGTATGATATCTTTTAAGTCTTTTAATTTCATTAGTATCATCAAGAAGTCTTATAGCTAGAGTATTGGTGTGATTACTAAGTCTAATAAGGTATCTTGCGCTGAAGTTATTTATTTCTTTTTAAACAAAAGAGACATTCAGATCTTTATGGATTTGAATGTTTGTGACAAACCAAGGTGCATTAGTAATTTGCCTTAATATTTTGGATTGAAAACGTTGTAAAATTTCAATATTTGAATTACTTGCTGTACCCCATAATTGTATTCCATATGTCCATACAGGTTTCAGTATGGTTTTATAGAGCAGTAATTTATTGTTAAGACTTAATTCAGATTTTGGATTAAGTAACCAGTACATTCTTTTGGATTTCAAATTAAGCTGGAGACGTTTAGCTTTAATATGATTTTTCCACGTTAGCCTCCTATCGAGATGCAGTCCTAGATATTTAATGCTGTCACAATTAGGAATTTCAGAGTTATTTAGAAAAACTGCAGGGCAGTTTCCTTTTTTTAAAGCGAAAGTTACATGAGCCGATTTTGAAGTATTTATTTTAATATTCCACGTTGTTAACCATAACTGAATTTTGTTGAGTGCAGATTGAACTAGATTTGAAGCCACAGTTGCAGATTCATTTGAAGCAAGTACAGCAGTGTGAATTACTTGCTGTACCCCATAATTGAATTCCATATGTCCATACAGGTTTCAGTATGGTTTTATAGAGCAGTAATTTATTGTTAAGACTTAATTCAGATTTTGGATTAAGTAACCAGTACATTCTTTTGGATTTCAAATTAAGCTGGAGACGTTTAGCTTTAATATGATTTTTCCACGTTAGCCTCCTATCGAGATGCAGTCCTAGATATTTAATGCTGTCACAATTAGGAATTTCAGAGTTATTTAGAAAAACTGCAGGGCAGTTTCCTTTTTTTAAAGCGAAATTTACATGAGCCGATTGATTTTAACATAAAAACAACGATTTTCTAAGTACGATTTTAATACTAAGTAAACTGGAGCAGGAAGGAGTTTTTTTTAGCTTAAATAATAGACCACTATGCCAGACTCGATCAAAAGCTTGCTGAACATCCAAAAACACACCAGAGCAATATTTTTTGGTTTCCAGAGAATCAATAATTTACGATACGATGGCATTGTTCAGGTGTGCCGTGATTACTTCGAAATCCAAAAATTAAAAATAAAATTAGTTATAACATAGATATAAATAATTCACCAGGCTTAACCAAATAACAAGAAAAATTCTAAAGGAGCTCCCCGATAATACTCTAGTCTATATTAGAAATATATATAATACCATAATTCTCGCCAAATACTGACAAAATACTGTCTGATGTAAAAGTGGGAGTGAAGGAGATCACATCCAACTTTTTTTATTATTATTTATTTTCACTATAAATCACAGTATAAAAAATTTGTACATTTCATTATTTACATTTTATGAGATTAAATTATAATATTGCAGCATATATTTAAAATTTACTTGAAGAATATACATTTAATAGTTGTCTTAAGTAAGGAGAAAAAATAGGGAAAAACCTTCGAGATCCTTGAAGAAATTTTGAAGTAAACCCTTTTAACAGCTTCCTCACGAAAGATGTAGTTTAATTATATAAATTTCTGATCATTTCTATGCTTGAAGATCTGCAGCTATCTTCAAATCTTTGTGTTATATCATTCATAAACGTGATTAACATCTTTTCATTATATCTTGAATGCAAAACATTTGTTGAAAATCTTCTGTTCAAATTATAGATTTGTTTTAAGTTTTTATTTTGAATAACTTGCATCTTTTTTATGTGGCATTTTGCAGCTTTTATCGACCAGATTTGGCACGCATATGTTAATATCGGTCTGATACACATTTTGTATATTAGGAGTTTATTCTTAATGTTCAACTTCGCGTTGCGATTAAGCAAGGGATACAGGGCTCTCCCACATTTTAGAGCTTTATCAATGGATTGTAGAATGTGTCTTTTAAAAGTGAATTTACTGTCAAAAATAACTCCTAAATATTTTACATTATGTTGAATAGGAATTTCGGTACCTTCACCTACTAGCCTTATGCTAGGAATCCTTTTTGGCGATTTATTAAAAGGGAATATAATTGCCCGAGTTTTCGATTCGTTAATTTTAATTTTCCATTTTTCGAAATATTTTTTGGATCTTAGGATCGCATTCTTCATGTTTTTAACAAGTGCATTGGATAGTTTTCCACTGGAGATTGGGGCGGAATCATCTGCATAGAAAGCGACTACTTGTTTTTTTGGAATTTTAAAGTCCGCTGTGTAAATGGAATACAGAGTTGGAGATAGTACGGACCCTTGAGGTACTCCTGCGAGTACGAGTGGACAGTGTGCTCTAAGACTCTGGATAGTATGATTCTTTCGAAAACTTTATCCAAGACACTCAAGAGACTAATGGGGTATAATTGTTCGGATCTTTGGAGTCTTTTTCTGGTTTTAGTATAGGGATTACCTTGGCGTTTTTAAATAGTTTGGGAAAATACCCATGCAAATGCACCAATTAAAAATTGTTGTCATAATTTCAAAAAATATATCTGGCATCTTTTTTAGAATAATGGGTTTTATTCCATCAATACCAGCAGATTTGTTGTTTTGAAGTTTTAATATGAGGAACTTAACTTCATCAACGGTTGTTAATTGCTCTTCAGTATTATTCGGAATAGTTTATTCATTTAACCATTTTATATGTCTATTTATATTTTTGTCCATTACAGACCTTACATTTATAGTCGTTTGGTGTGCTTTTTCAAAAACATCAGCAATTACGTTGGCTTTTTCATCATTTTTATATATTGAAACATTGTTCACGAGTAGATTATCAACACATGTTTTTTTCCCCTTTATTGCTTTTGATAATTTCCTAAATTTTTTATTTCCGGGTGGCAACCCTTTTAAGAAAACGTTCCAGCTGACATTTCTGTCATTAGAAATATGATAGTTGATCAGACTGGTCAGCTGTTTCATGACACACAAAAGAAAAGGTCTTTCGGTATTGTTATTACACCTTTGAAGTTTTCGCTTAAACCGATTTCTTTGCCCAATTAAATATATCGTTAGTCGGGATAATTTCCTTTGCCAGACTTGCTGCTCATGTTTTGGAACTTTATTAGCCGCCTGCTGGACAATCTCTGTTATTGAGGTTAGATTTTCTTCAATATTTGTGACATTGATCATATCATTTTCAATATTTAAATTTCTTAAATTATACTCAACCCAACTTTGAATATACCTCCAATTTGCCAAGTGAAACAGCGGCACCTCGAAAGTCTTTTCAACGACGGTCCCATAGATTGTACACGTAATTGGTACGTGATCAGATGACAAGAGTCCAGGATGAGTTTTTATTGGAGTAATGTTTAGACTGGAGTTAGTGAGAAGAAGATCAACTACAGAAGGAAGTGATGTAGATGAAGTTTGTGGAAAACGAGTGTAATCTGATGGTGCAAAGATGTTATAATCATTCCTGAGTTGATGACTATACAAATGATTTCCATCAGTATTGTTTTTATCACAGTTCCAGCTTATCTCTTGTTGACGAAGTTATTTTATTTAAGTCTTCCACAAAGTTAGTGGTATACTTCGGATTGTATACCGAAGTGAATTGAGTTGTACGCCCGTTAACTTTGAGTATCAATGAAACATTTTCCATATCTTTATTTGGAATTTTGTGATCAACTTCATGCGGAGTATTGTTTCTTATAGCTATTAATACTCCGCCACCGTGGGTCAATCTATCTTGTCTATAAATTTTATAGTTGGCTAATTTAATTTTGTGGTAAGGCTTTAAAAATGTTTCATTAATAAATGCTATATGAATTTTCATGGAGTTTAATTGATTTTCAAGTTGGATAATAGCAGAATTAGTTGTTATACCTTGTGCATTCCAGTGCATAACTTGTAAACTATTTAGGGTATTATGATTAAATGAAATGTTGAAGCATCATACCGAGCACTCTCATCTTGTCGTACTTATTTTTGCATTTTTGCAGAGCATCAATTGCCTCAAAGTAAATCTCCTTAATTTTTTCGTTTGACAATTCATTGTTGTCATTTTTATATTTTTCGTTTGGAAGGCTACTTGGCCAAACCGCCGTGACTTGAGGAGAGACATTCGAGTTAAGAGGAGGAAAGTTTTCTTTTTCAACAGATAACTCAGGAATACTAATTTTCCTATTTTGTGTCCGACGATTAATGGATACTCTTTGGCGGATTTCTAAATATTCACGACGAGAAGGACAGCGAGGGTCATCGGCGCGGTGATTTAATGATTTTAAGCCCTGTTTCGCACAGTTAAAACATTTATGCACCACTGTTCCTCCTGTTACACCAAAACGAGATATGTACGCGTATACTCGTTGAAGCTTATCAAACGTATTATGAAACTTGCAATTCAGCGATATGTCTTCTTGCGCTGAAGTGAGTAGAACCCTGCGTCGTCGTTCTGGAAGATCTGTCAGGAAATCCATGTTTTTAGGCCAATTAGCTCGATTTACTAAAAGGAATGGTGGCCCCTGGCTCCAGTGAGAATGCAGTAGCTCCAGAGGGCTGCATCCTCTCGAAAGTATATCTGCAGGATTCATCGACGTTGGTACATGATGCCAAGTCATGCCACTCGTTAGCGTTTGTATTTGATTCACTCTGTTTGAAACGAAGACGTTGAAATTTGACGGTTGCTCGCGAATCCAAGACAGAGCTACTATTGAATCTGACCAGCAGTGAAATGTGCATGGATGTTGACAGTTCTTCGCTATTGATGCAACCAATTCAGCGAGGAGCAGCGCTGCGGACAATTCCAACTTAGGAATAGTTAGAATTTTTAAAGGCGCTACCCTTGATTTTGCACACAGTAATGATGATCTTGTACATCCATTGATCTCGGACCTAACGTATATGCATGCACCAAAGGCTGCTAAACCTTCGTCGCAAAACGCATGTATTTCCCAAGTAGATTGTGGTATCAGTACAAAACGGGGAAATTTGAAACTGCTTACAATACGAAATTGAGCGCATATGTTAATCCAAATTGTCTGCAATGATTGGGGTAGACTTTCGTCCCACTTCAACCGTTCCTTCCAAAGCGATTTTGGTTCTAGTGATGACTGGTGAAATCAGGCCAAGAGGGTCGTAAAATCGAACGATTGCCGAAAGAACGGTTCGTTTCGTAATGCGCTCGTTGGTTTCGAAGGGTGTGAAGGCAAACAAAAAGTTATCAGTGATCGGATTCCACACGAGACCAAGCATCTTTGTAACGTCAGTGCCATCGTGAAATTTGAGGAATTTCTCACGGTCTTGATCAGCAATTCCATGAAGAGCGTTCAACTCATTAGAGCACCATTTGCGAATTGGAAAATTTCCTCGTTGTAGTAGCTTTTGCACCTGACGTCTGATTTCAACAACTTCCTCTATGGTGTCACCACCTGAGATTAGGTCGTCCACATAAAAATCTCTGCGAACTATTTTAGCGCCTAAAGGAAAGCAGCTTTCTTCATTGTATGAAAGCTGATACATGGCACGAATTGCCAAGAATGCAGCAGGCTTAGTACCGTATGTCACGGTGTCCAATTTGTATATTTTGATTGCGTCCTGTGGGTTATCACGCCACAACACGCATTGGAGGTATTCATCTGGATGCGATACACGAACACAGCGGTACATTTTGCAAATGTCACCGCACAGGGCTACTTTGAAAAATCGAAAACGTAGGAGCGTGTTGAATAGTTTTGGTTGAATGGTTGGCCCTGCCAAGAGAAGATCGTTCAACGAATTACCCGAAGTGGTTTTTGCCGAGCCGTCGAATACGACACGAAGCCTTGTCGTTGTGCTGTCGAGCTTCTGTACAAAATGATGTGGGAGAAAATATGTTGGCACATCGGCTAGAGGATCTGCTAATGACTGCTAATGGAAAAAGAATATAGCTTCAAATATATAATTTCTCTTTGAAAGAGATCACAGTTGTGAAAATCGCACGATGGAGTTAATAGCATTGAAGTGTAATGACCCATTTTCACTAATTATTGATAGAAATTCACTGTTGTGTTGTGTGTCTGCAGGGTGTAGGGTATGTAAACTTCGGCCTGGCCGAAGTTAACTGTTTTTGCCTGGTTGGACCAGGTTCGCTGGTGTTATTGATAATGAAAACTAGGTTTAGATATGCATAAGGATTAGTTCAAAAAATAAAAAAAAAGTAATACAAAATAACTATTACTTTGTTTTTCTTTTAACCCTAGAAAGGGTTGAAAAGGGTTTGTCGTATACTGCATACATTTTTTCAATTCTCTCTTCGAACAATTCTAGTCGATGGCATGCTCTTGCAGTCTATGCTCTTTTTAGTCTAGAGTAGCGAAGGTCTTTTAATTTTTTTGATATAAAAAATATTCTAATACTATGTTCACACCGAACCTAAAATGCGCATTTTCGGCAACTGATATTGCGGCCGTTCACACTGAATGAAGTCAATTTCGTTTGACAGGTCAATTTCCTAGTTTATATTTTTTCCAATACCGGAATAATAAAGTAATAGATGATGTATTAGTGACAAAATCAATGCCCATCGTATGCCCATATTCATGTTTTGATTTATTTACTTTTTGTTAGTTTATTTTTTTGACATTTAACTTCAGAAAAATGTTATTCACAATGATAAATATAACAAAACCAGAGTTGAGTTACTCGCCTTGGAATAACTGTCAAATGAAAATCAGATGTTCATCTGATGTTCATCTAATTTTCACCAAAAATAGAGATTTTGGGTTTGCAACCGTGGTTTTTATTGAAAAAAGTACTTGAATTGAGATGGCACTGGTTTGCACCACCAATTGAATTTTACAATAAATTATAATGCGCGTTCTATTTTGTATGTTCTATATATTTTCGCAACCGAACCAGAAGTGATGCTGGTGAATTTAACATATTTTGTCTTAAGCATAGGTGCATACAAAAATGAGTGACAATGCGTGAGAGCGATTGAGTGAGTGAGTAGAGTGAGAGAATGAATACAATGCAAAGAGAGCAAAAAATGTGTAGAGCAAGTGTATATACAGGGTGTTTGCTTATGATAAGTAATTACAATTTTAAAGCTTATATTTATTAGAAGTAGAAGTATTTATTGCTGCTGCGAACATACTCCCCCCGGTGGAAGGCGTAGGCTTTCAACTGGTTCAATCTCTACTGGAAGCACAGCAATCTTTCTGACGGCACGCTTGACAAGGCCATTTGCGGTGCGAACAACAGCGACACGAGCGATTCCATCGTCGCCACATACAGTGCAATCCACACGACCAAGCTGCCATTTTAGAGGAGGGAGATTGTCTTCCTTTAGGAGTACCAAAGCGCCTTGACGAATATTGGGAACTGTTGAGCACCACTTTCCTCTTTCTTGTAGTAAAGATAAGTAGCAAGCACTCCACTTCTTCCAAAATGTTTGCTGCATATGAGTGACGCGCTGCCATTTATTTAAACGGCCAATGTTGAGATGAGTTACATCTGGTTGCACGATAGCAGTAAACGGTGCGCCGACCAGGAAGTAAGCACCTCAAGGTCGTTAGGGTTCTCTGAAATCGGATAAAGCGGACGAGAATTGATTATTGCAGCAATTTCACAAACCAAGGTGCGAAGATCTTCGAATGTCAGGATTGATAGACCAACAGTTCGATAAAAGTGTAATTTCGCCGATTTCACCGCCGCCTCCCATAATCCACCAAAGTGCGGTGACCGAGGCGGGATGAATTTCCAATCAATACCATCAGAGAGACATTGGTTGGTGACTGAGGTATTGTGCGATTCGCTCAAAAATAACTGCTTCAAATCAGCTAACTCATTTTTGGCCCCAACGAAGTTTGTTGCGTTATCTGACCAGATAGTTTGGGGCTTGCCTCTGGTATAGATAAAACGTTTTAATGCTGCCAAAAAAGATTGCGTTGATAAATCATGGACGAGCTCTAAATGCGTTGCTTTCGTGGAAAAACATATGAAAATGCAGATGTAGCATTTTATTGGTGGCCGTGTTCGAATTTCCGATTTGTAATAAAACGGTCCACAGAAGTCAATGCCAGTGGTAAGGAAAACTCTGTTAGCATGAACTCTATCAGATGGCAGGCTCCCCATGATGTGCTCGAAGATTTTCTGTTTCAGTCGAAAACAACGTATGCATTTATTTATAACGCTTGCGACTGTTTTACGACCACCAATTGGCCAGTACTGCTGTCGGATGGACAAGCTCTGGGGTCCAGCGTGTAGATATTTTTGATGAAAGTGAATTATTATTGCGTTTGTGACAGGATGCTGCTTTGGCAACAAAAGCGGATGCTTTGCCTCGAAGTCCAAAAATGAGTTTTGTAATCGCCCTCCAACGCGCAGTAATCCATTGGCATCGATGAATGGGTTTAAAGAGTGTAACTTGCTGGCTGGAGTCAATTGGGCTTTAGCACGCAGCACCTTGAATTAAGCCGCAAACTATGCTTGCTGAATATTGCGAATCAATAAATGTGTACCAATTTTGATATTTTGTGACGTCAAAGGCTTAGTTTTTCTGCTTTTAGGTACACCAAAACGAGATATGTACGCGTATACTCGTTGAAGCTTATCAAACGTATTATGAAACTTGCAATTCAGCGATATGTCTTCTTGCGCTGAAGTGAGTAGAACCCTGCGTCGTCGTTCTGGAAGATCTGTCAGGAAATCCATGTTTTTAGGCCAATTAGCTCGATTTACTAAAAGGAATGGTGGCCCCTGGCTCCAGTGAGAATGCAGTAGCTCCAGAGGGCTGCATCCTCTCGAAAGTATATCTGCAGGATTCATCGACGTTGGTACATGATGCCAAGTCATGCCACTCGTTAGCGTTTGTATTTGATTCACTCTGTTTGAAACGAAGACGTTGAAATTTGACGGTTGCTCGCGAATCCAAGACAGAGCTACCATTGAATCTGACCAGCAGTGAAATGTGCATGGATGTTGACAGTTCTTCGCTATTGATGCAACCAATTCAGCGAGGAGCAGCGCTGCGGACAATTCCAACTTAGGAATGGTTAGAATTTTTAAAGGCGCTACCCTTGATTTTGCTCACAGTAATGATGATCTTGTACATCCATTGATCTCGGACCTAACGTATATGCATGCACCAAAGGCTGCTAAACCTTCGTCGCAAAACGCATGTATTTCCCAAGTAGATTGTGGTATCAGTACAAAACGGGGAAATTTGAAACTGATTACAATACGAAATTGAGCGCATATGTTAATCCAAATTGTCTGCAATGATTGGGGTAGACTTTCGTCCCACTTCAACCGTTCCTTCCAAAGCGCTTGCAGGAAGATTTTGGTTCTAGTGATGACTGTGAAATCAGGCCAAGAGGGTCGTAAAATCGAGCGATTGCCTAAAGAACGGTTCGTTTCGTAATGCGCTCGTTGGTTTCGAAGGGTGTGAAGGCAAACAAAAAGTTATCAGTGATCGGATTCCACACGAGACCAAGCATCTTTGTAACGTCAGTGCCATCGTGAAATTTGAGGAATTTCTCACGGTCTTGATCAGCAATTCCATGAAGAGCGTTCAACTCATTAGAGCACCATTTGCGAATTGGAAAATTCCCTCGTTGTAGTAGCTTTTGCACCTCACGTCTGATTTCAACAACTTCCTCTATGGTGTCACCACCTGAGATTAGGTCGTCCACATAAAAATCTCTGCGAACTATTTTAGCGCCTAAAGGAAAGCAGCTTTCTTCATCGTATGAAAGCTGATGCATGGCACGAATTGCCAAGAATGCAGCAGGCTTAGTACCGTATGTCACGGTGTCCAATTTGTATATTTTGATTGCATCCTGTGGGTTATCACGCCACAACACGCATTGGAGGTATTCATCTGGATGCGATACACGAACACAGCGGTACATTTTGCAAATGTCACCGCACAGGGCTACTTTGAAAATCGAAAACGTAGGAGCGTGTTGAATAGTTTTGGTTGAATGGTTGGCCCTGCCAAGAGAAGATCGTTCAACGAATAACCCGAAGTGGTTTTTGCCGAGCCGTCGAATACGACACGAAGCCTTGTCGTTGTGCTGTCGAGCTTCTGTACAAAATTATGTGGGAGAAAATATGTTGGCACATCGGCTAGAGGATCTGCTAATGACATGTGGCCTAATGATACGAATTCATTCATAAATGAAATATATTGAGTTTTCAAATCATAATTATTTTGAAGCTTCTTTTCCAAACTTTTAAACATGCGAAGAGCGCCATTGTACGACTCGCCAAGCGCGTCGAAATTCGCATTTGTGGGCAATCGAACTGAATATGCTCCAGAATCGAGACGAAAGCAATTATGTTGAAAATGTTGCTCACACCAAACTTCTTCTTCAGATGCAGACGGAGCCGACTCAAAACAATTTCGTGTCACAAGATCATTTAACGAAACATCATCGGCTTGCTGGACTGAGGCCTTGCTGACAGCTGCTAGAGTAGAAGACCGCTTGCTTGAGTAAGACACTCCTCCAGACACGACCCAACCAAACCTAGTCTTTTGCAAAGTTGGCAAATTCTTCGCTATTCGAATTTGACCAACGCACATCAAATCGAAAAATAGGCTGGCTCCGATCAACAAATCGATACGTTGTGGTTTGAAAAATAGAGGGTCAGCTAGTTTGATGTTTCCTGGAATCTTCCAATCTGAAGTATTCAGCTTCACATTTGGTTGATAGTCCGTTATGCTTGGTGTTACCACGGCCCGCGAATGAAGTAAAGAAGTCCCGATCCTGCGAATGCGCGATAATGTCTACTGCTTTGTCAGCTACAAGGTTAGATTCTCCAATGCCTGATATTGATATGTGCGAATTTCTTAATTGTAGCTGCAACTGATTTGCCAATCGAGACGTTACGAAGTTGAGTTGTGAGGCTGAGTCTAGTATGGCACGGCATAGAATGAAAACACCTGTGCGATTTTTAACGAAAAGTATGGCAGTAGCTAACAGCACATAACTATTTGCAGCGGATTTTATGGCTTCAGGTGGAGGACTTGATGGCGATGATGATACAAGTGCTGATTGTGATGTACTTGGAGATACGTTTGCACAATCATTAGAAACTTCCATGTTTTTTGAGAGAGATTGCGAAACAGAATTAGGAGTCGATTTACGTTGCGAATTGATTTCGCGAGAGAGCTTTGCCTTGATGTCAAAATATGTCTCGAGAAAGTCTGTTTCTGCTTCCACTGTCTAATTCAAGTGGATCGGCTTCTTCAAGGGAAGTTTGTACTTTGTCGAAATTAGTGTGGATGCTCTCAACAAATTCCAAACGAACTGAAAGCTCTGCTTCGTCAAACTCGGTTACCCGCTCTGAGGTTAAAACTGTATTGAGTTCTACGAGTTGTTGCTTACCGAAGCACTCTTTTTCTTCAAAAATGCAATTGTTTCAATTCTCTCTCCAACGGTACAGTCCTTTTTCTTTCCCATTGTTGTTTTTGCACTTGGCTGAAAGCGAAAATGGTACAGTTGCGCGGCGTGCTTATATACGATCTGCGCTTATATAGTCGATGTATATAAGTACTGTTTTTTCGCGAGCGACTGCGACTTCTAAAAGGTTTTAAATTGTGCACACTTTTAATTGTTGCACGCACGAATTTAAGTCGAGATTTTGGCTTGATATGGTTTAGCGAACGAGATGAAAATCAACGAAATAATGCGAATTTTTTGCGAAGTTAATTTTGCACGCTTCGAGTTTTTTAAGCGCACAAATTAATGCGAAAATTATTATCCAAATTGATAATAAACCGAAATGAATTCTGGCACGATCACGTCGGGGTCACCATGAATTGAGATGGCACTGGTTTGCACCACCTTTGTAAATTGAATTTTACAATAAATTATAATGCGCGTTCTATTTTGTATGTTCTACATATTTTCGCAACCGAACCAGAAGTGATGCTGGTGAATTTAACATAATTTGTCTTAAGCCTAGGTGCATACAAAAATGAGTGACAATGTGTGAGAGCGATTGAGCATAGTAGAGTGAGAGAATGAATACAATGCAAAGAGAGCAAAAAATGTGTAGAGCAATTGTGCATATACAGGGTGTTTGCTTATGATAAGTAATTACAATTTTAAAGCTTATATTTATTTTAAAGCTATTATTTATATTTATTAGAAGTGTTTATTGCTGCTGCGAACATAGGTCTACTATGATTTATCTTCTCTCCAAGTTCAACCAGGGTTCGCATTGAATCAAATTTACTACGATTTTTAAAAAATATCGATTTTTTTTTCGGATTTTCTTCGATTTTTTGAAATCATTTTGCATACAAAATTTGTTTTTTTTTTTGCACGTTCTTAATTTTGAAAATATGAATGAAATCTACAAAACAACAATTGTAGTAGTAGTAGTAGTGTAGTTTTATAGAGATTTGATGACTAGAATTACAACGTACTCAGCAGTATGAAAAGTATTTTGATTGAAAATACGGCAGTTGTTTTTTTTTTTGCTCTTCAGCTCTTTTGCCCATTTACTACGCAAACTTGGCATTTACTACGATTTTCGACAGAAGTCACTACGATATCAGTTTCACAAGGTCCGAACCGTGCCCTTTGCTATTCATGAAGTATTGTGCGGATGTATGTGTATTGAATTATGTGGACCACAAATTAAAACAATAACATGGTTTCAAATTCAACAGCAGCTATTTTAAAATTTGGTATGTGGGTTTGAATATCGGGTGGAAAATGCGTACCCCAAAAAAGTTATTAGCTCGCCCGACATCTACGAAATTTTAAAAGCTCGCACGGTTTGGAAACTTTTCGATCGATTTTTTTAAAATTCTAATACAATGCCAAACCACAAACAATTATGAGCCTTCCTGCTGCTACAGGAAATTCGACTTTTTTCACTGTATTTCTTACATCAAATCGAAAATGTTAGTACAAGGAAAATTAAAAATTTTTAGTATTAAATTTTTCTTGCGAATTCACTATATTGTTACTGAAACCAAAAAACTGAAAATTTTTAAATTAAAAAAAAAAAAAAAACAATTGAGCTGGGATTTGAACCTACATTCCCAAAATTTTTGCATATGAGGCATACATATCTACCGAGGCGGTATTGCAAGACTTTAATTTATAGAGGAAATTTTGATGTTGAGATATTGAACCTTTTTTTTCGATTTATCGATATAACAAATTAATTTCTCATAAAACGCCTAAAATAAATAGGAGTTTCAAAGAATGTAAGCCGAAGACAGTACCAAAGGACATTTCCCTATACATACTCAGAAAACAAAGCTAACGCCACATTTTCTTTTAAACGATATAAGTTATGAGAAAATTGTATACCAAATAACAAACTTATAATTTAAAAATGGCTCAACCGATTTAACTATTTTTTATAAAACCTACACCCTGTGGGTAAGGGTATATTCATTTTGTCCTTCCGTTTGTAACGTCTGTGTGTCTGTCTGTAGAAATCAGTTTTTTGAAGAAACGGTAAAAGCTAGAGACTTCAAATTTTGGGATTTAGAACTATTAAACGTATACGCTGTTTGTCAATGACATTGAGCAAAATCGGTCCACGCACACGCCCACCTCCCATATAAAGCAAAAGGTTTATATGGGATATCTGGGGAAACTATGGTATATATCGAGATGAAATTTTGTGTGTGATCCGATACGAGTTTACAAGACAAAAATGGAAAACATCGCCCATCGGACACGCCCACCTCCCATATAAAGCAAAAGTTCAATATGGGATATATTGTGAACTATGGTATATATCGAGATGAAATTTTGTGTGTGATCATGTATCAAGGATACGAGTTTACAAGACAAAAATGGAAAACATTGCCAATCGGACACGCCCACCTCCCATATAAAGCAAAAGTACAATATGGGATATATGGTGAACTATGGTATATATCGTGATGAAATTTTGTGTCTGATCATGTATCACCGATACAAGTTTACAAGACAATAATGGAAAACATCGCCCATCGGACACGCCCACCTCCCATATAAAGCAAAAGGTTTATATGGGATATCTGGTGAACTATGGTATATATCGAGATGAAATTTTGTGTGTGATCATGTATCACCGATACGAGTTTACAAGACAAAAATGGAAAACATCGCCCATCGGACACGCCCACCTCCCATATAAAGCAAAAGTTCAATATGGGATATATTGTGAACTATGGTATATATCGAGATAAAATTTTGTGTGTGATCATGTATCACCGATACGAATTTACAAGACAAAAATGGAAAACATCGCCCATCGGACACGCCCACCTCCCATATAAAGCAAAAGTTCAATATGGGATATATGGTGAACTATGGTATATATCGAGATGAAATTTTGTGTGTGATCATGTATCAAGGATACGAGTTTACAAGACAAAAATGGAAAACATTGCCATTGGACACGCCCACCTCCCATATAAAGCAAAAGTACAATATGGGATATATGGTGAACTATGATATATATCGTGATGAAATTTTGTGTGTGATCATGTATCACCGATACAAGTTTACAAGACAAAAATGGAAAACATCGCCCATCGGACACGCCCACCTCCCATATAAAGCAAAAGTTCAATATGGGATATATTGTGAACTATGGTATATATCGAGATGAAATTTTGTGTGTGATCATGTATCACCGATACGAATTTACAAGACAAAAATGGAAAACATCGCCCATCGGACACGCCCACCTCCCATATAAAGCAAAAGTTCAATATGGGATATCTGGTGAACTATGGTATATATCGAGATGAAATTTTGTGTGTGATCATGTATCACCGATACAAGTTTACAAGACAATAATGGAAAACATCGCCAATCGGACACGCCCACCTCCCATATAAAGCAAAAGGTTTATATGGGATATCTGGTGAACTATGGTATATATCGAGATGAAATTTTGTGTGTGATAATGTATCACCGATACGAGTTTACAAGACAAAAATGGAAAACATCGCCCATCGGACACGCCCACCTCCCATATAAAGCAAAAGTTCAATATGGGATATATGGTGAACTATGGTATATATCGAGATGAAATTTTGTGTGTGATCATGTATCACCGATACGAGTTTACAAGACAATAATGGAAAAGATCGACCAACTGACAAGCTACAGCTTAGCTCAAAAGCTACAGCTCAATGTTGGATATATGGTAAACCATATAGACAGTTATTAGATTAAATTTTGCTACTAAGAGTTACCATGAATCAAATAGAAAAGATCTCGAGCACCTTCCATACAAAATTGTAGATCTACAAGCCAACCAACTACTTTATGGATGTTATTTCCTGATGAATGTGTGGGAGTGAATGCAATAAGAAAGAGACCACATCCAACTGAACCTCAATGGACGCCCATAGAAAAATTGATTATATCCTTTCAATATAAACGTAATGAGCAGGTGACGATTGAGAGAATACAATTTCTAATTGTACCTGCTGAAGGGATCACAATCCACAATGCTTGTAGTAGCGCAGCAAATACTTCTTGCCTTTATTTTATTAGGAATTTTCCCAAGTCTTTTGAAATGAACGTCTAAAATCGGAAAAGCAACTAAAGGCACACTATGATTTTACGGCATACAAAAAATCATCGATTCAATTTTTCTTCCATAAATTGCAGAGCTTTAATGCGCACTTTCAAGATTTTCCAATGGCACAATGCTCCAACATCACAACTACTTCGTTTTGTGGAAACAGAGCACTATAATATTCCTAACTTCACTCTAATTCATAGATTAGATAGATCTTAAGACAATCTCCGCAAAAAAGGGTATAAGGTTTTTGGAAAACGAATATAGCTTCAAATATATATATCTTTTTGAAAGAGACCACAGTTGTGGAAGTATAATGACGCATTTTCACTAATTATTGATAGAAATTCACAGTAGAATTCACAGTTTTTCCTTTAATAAACGTTGTATGCAGGGTGTAGTGTATGTAAACTTCGGCCTGGCCGAAGTTAACAGATTTTGCATGGGTGGACCAGGCAAAGTTTACTATTGCTCAAATGCATATTTACTGAAATTGGTCCAGGTTCAAATCTCAGTCGAAACGGTATTTTTCTTTTTTTTAATTAAAATTTTTATCAAGTTTTTTGTTTCAGAAACATACTACAGCATAACAAAATTTTTGAAACATAGCAAAGTCGAAAAAAAATCGAATGCCACAATTTTTTTGTTTAATTTGTGTTTTACTTTTGAGGCGTTATAACTTTTCTATATGCAGTGGAAATCTAGAAGTTGACATGTGAAATCGTAATAATTTTTCGATATTTTTCCACATAAGAATTAAATTATTTTACACCAAACTCCTGAAAGAAATACCGATTTTTCTTTAACTTTCTAAGTGACTATATTATTTTCTAAGGCATGACTGACAAATAGCCGAAAAATATAGGACCGCATATAATGATCTGCCACGCCCCCAAAAGTTTTCTACGTGCAGAAAATGATGGATCTGCCCTCAGCCACGCCCCCGATATTTCAAATTTAGTAACAATCGGTCATCGCCTTTAGACCGATTTTTATTTAATTTTCTACCTGGGCTTGACTGACAACGCAAATGGCGAACAGATACGCCCATAAATTTCGAAAGTATCCCAGTTTGGTCACTTTTTGATTTTTTGTTGGGTTCTATTCTCACTACCTTTTTTACTATTGCTCTTATGCAAATTTACTGCAATTGCCCAATAGCCTTTAAAGCTTCCGAATGTAGGTTCAAATCCCAACACAAATTGTAATATTTTTTGAAAATCATTCAAATTCTGCATTTAATTTGTATTCAACGTTTTTGAAATATCAAATCTTAATAATTTTTAAAAGATTTCGACTAAATAATATACCCTCAAACCCACTGAAGAAATAAGAAAAAATGTGTGTGTGTTCGGTATAGACTATCGAACCGTTTGTCAGATTTTCGGGATGAAATTTTGACAGCATATTCTGACTACCACAATATTAGCATAAAAATTTTTAACCAATTCGGTAATTAAATAACTGCAACAGAACTTGAATAACTTGAAATCTTCGATATATCAATTATCCTTCCAATTTGACATATCAACAAAACTCCGAAAATGTAAAGAATCCCGGGAATTCAGAGCCTTTCAAAGCATACTTCACAAGTTTTTGAGCTATCGCCTGGGTGGACCAGGCAAAACGGTGCGCTAGTATATATATATAAATGACTTGCCATTTACGTGTGTAACGCTAAAACTCGAGAACGGCTAAACCGATTTACATGGTTTCTTCACAAAAAAGCTTCGTCTTTGTTTCCTTAAGGTTTATGTGTAAAAATATATTGGAAAAGTTTTGCGAGAAATTAGAAAATTATAAAGTTTTCCAAATTTGTACCAAAAGCAGAACAAAATGATCAACGCATGCTTGTTAACAGCGCACGTTGGTTGTTGTGAAACATCGCTTATAATTCCCATTTGGTTCGTGAGAATGTCTACTGAAGAGGGGTAAGGCAGTAGGACAAAATACAAACACTCGATCATCTTCCGACACTTCGCACGTACATGTGCACGAAGCAGTTGTTGTATTGCTTATTTTTTGATGGCCCTTCGCCAGGGTTCGGGTCTACTACGATCGTAGTAGGTCTAATATGTTTGGTAAATTTTTGAATTCTGCTGCCAATTTCTGGAATTCGATAGATTTTGCAAATAAATTGTTTTATGTTTTACTTATACGTTTTAAATACATTTACTTTGAGTTCTCCCAACCAACCAAATTCTCTTTTCTCCGAGTTGAACAACCCATTGCTTTTCAAATGATTGCAATTATGTTCAGATTTTCTAAATTTTGTTTGAGTGCTCGAAAAGCGAGTGGAGAAACGTAAAACAAAAATGATAGCCCGCGCCTACTACCATTTACACACATTTTAAAAGCTAGCACACAGTTTTCACAACGAATTCTGAACTTCATTGCCAAATGGCTGACCACAAAAAATGATAGGCTTTAGTGCTGCTACGCCCACAAATTTGATTTTTTTTTCTAAACATATTTTTTTAATATTGTTCAAACGCGAAAATTTAAGTACAAAGTAGCATTCGATTTTTCTTGCTAATGCAAAATGTCATTTGTTATGAATTTTTAATGTATGTAATGTAATGTAATGTATTTAACAAACCTAAAACCTACTCAGCAGTACGAAAAGTATTTTGATTTAAAGTGCAGATGTTGTTTGTTCTTTAGCTCTTCAGTATAACTTTTTCCCATTTACTACGTAAACTTCGTTTCACAAGGTCCGAACCTTTGCTATTCCTTAAACACCGTGCATTTGTTTGAATTAATAATTTTTTAAAATCCAAAAAAATGATCAGCTCATCGCCTACCCGACTGCCCTACACCTACCTAAATTCGATTCGATTTTTTTTACTAGTTGAAAAAAAAAAATAAAATTTTAGTTGGATGGGGATTTGAACCTGTGTCTCTGAGCTTAAAAAACCAAATTGCATATGATTTGTACTAAAAAATGTTCCCTTAAGACACCACCACCAGGGGTCGAAACGATCCGAGCTAAAATCGCAAAGCGGGTACTTCAGAACATCAAAATAGGATCTTTCGAAGATCTTGTGTTCGCACTTTCGAGGATCGTATAAAAGATCTTCGAAAGAGCGTACTTTGATCTTCTAAAGTTCTCTACCTGATAGATCGCGACCGCTTCTCTGAGAAAAGAAAGACCCGAACCAGAGAGCAGGGTGACCCAGTAGTAAAATGTTCAAGAAATTTTGAAAATATTCAAGGATTTTTGAAAATATTCAATAATTTTTGAAATATAAAGAATTGTGTCTTGTACACCATTTCAATTAAACACAGGTCATGTTATAAAAATGTATGAAATTGTCTAATCGTCACAATTTTTTATATATCTAAAATTATTGAATTTTTTACTACCGGTCTCACCCTGCTCTCGAGAAGCGGGAGAGGATGAGATGGGAAGAGGCCCATAATATCCAACGGGTTTCAACATTTCTTCTAGCAATTTAATATTTTAATATAATATATTTAAGATTATAATTCCTTTATTTGTGCTGTATGCTCTCTTTTCAACTCCACTGCTGCTTCGAAATACTTTTCAGTTGAGTGGATGAGATGGCGAAGGACTGGATGATGCAGACATCGAAGAAGGCCGATGCGCTGCTCGTTCGTGACGGAGGAGAAGTCGATGCAGGCCGAAGCGCTGCTAGTTCGTGTCGGCGTAGAAGTCGATACAGACCGAAGCGTTGCTCGTAGGCTTCGACGTAGAAGTATATGCAGGCCGAAGCGCTGCTCGTAGGCGTCGGCATAAAAGTCAATGCAGGCCGGAGCGCTGCTCGTTCGCGTCGGCGTAAAAGTCGATGCAGGCTGAAGCGCTGCTCGTTCGTTTCGGCGTATAAGTCGATGCAGGCCGAAGCGCTGATCGTAGGCGACGGCGTAGAAGTCGATGCAGGCTGAAGCTCACGCTTCCCTTCACATTCATATACGCGCACTCCACATTTGCGCATTATCAATGTATGAGTCACACACGAAGAATCCTATTCGCATGTGCACGCTTTTTCATGAAACGCGTCATTGAGACACTAACAACGCAAAGAGTCCAATTACACAAACAGTGCATAGAATCCAAATACGCAAACCACAGAAAGGATCCACATTTGCGCATTATCAATGTATGAGTCACACACGAAGAATCCTATTCGCATGTGCACGCTTTTTCATGAAACGCGTCATTGAGACACTAACAACGCAAAGAGTCCAATTACACAAACAGTGCATAGAATCCAAATACGCAAACCACAGAAAGGATCGTAACCATAAGTGACGCAGAATGCTCAAAAGTAATTCTCTCTAAAAGATAGAGAGAGTGTATTTACCACAGACTACCCGATATGAAACTAGAAATAGCTAGTCGAAACAGCTGTGAGTTTTTTTCACCACTACGAAGAAATTGGACTTCCCTATCTTGAATTCTCATTTATTATGGGAATTTTTTTATAAGAAAACATGTGAGAAAAACTAAATGTATAGTTATGTTTTATGAATTTAATATTCATAAATTGTAATATTTATTGAGTATAGCTCAATGTTTATACATTTTAGGGACAATTCGTATGTTGCTAGTATAATTATTTTAAATATATTGAACTTAAATACTAGAATTCTAATGTTAATATTATAATCTGAAATATCTATAATTTTACTTGTATTCCATAAACCGCCAAACATAGAAAAAAATCCCCAATAACTTGAAAAAAAAAAACAAACAAAAAAGTGCAAACAATGCCCGTGGGTCACTCTCCACCGAGAGAGAAACACCACTCTCTCGCGAGTGCATCAACAATAAAACAAACAATGCCCATAAAAAACACAAACAATACCCAGCGAAAACAAGCATCAGTTTAACAACAACAACACACGCGCAACCTGCTCGCGATGCAACTGTAACGCCGCTCTCGTGGAGCGAGCAATGCCCATCGTCAAACATAAATACAACAAGCATTATCGCTCCCACGCTATGCGCAGCTGCTACCTTAAGCACAACAACAAATACCACTGTGACGACTCTTGCTTCTGCATGCACAACAACAACTACTACATCTAGTTTCTCTCCCTTCTCCTCGATCATGTCGACATCAAACACGACACAACCAACTGCGATCGAACATGTCGCGATAAATAAACACTCAAATCCACAAATTATAACAAAACGATCGCGAAGCTCTCCTACCAAAGGTACTGAAGTTCCCAACACAAATAAAAAACATAAGACCAAAACACAGCAGGCAAACCAAAAAACAATAACAGAATACTGGCTAAGCCAGCCACTCCCGAACACGACTAACACTCAAC
>JAFDUT010000400.1:0-23571 GCA_017309665.1 Coelopa frigida
GTGAAGCTGTACTTGTAGCAGTGATAGCAGCTCGAGAGGACACCGTGCGTAGAGTAAAAGAGGCCAGACCAGATTTAACAGAAAGTGAAATACGTGGAAAATTAGTAGCTTACTCTAGTGATCAAAGCAACAGTTACATTGAAAAGGCTGGTGTATTGGCTGCGATTCCAATAACATTACTACCAGCTGATGATAATTTTATTCTGGGTGGAAATGTTTTACAAAAAGCAGTAGAACAGGATATTGCAAATGGTTTATTTCCAGTAATATGTATCGGAACACTTGGTACAACGAGTACTTGCGCTTACGATCAAACAAAATTGTAGACACCTTCAATGTAAATCGAATTTATTTAAAACATAATTATGAAGGACAATCGTCAATTCCAGAGTTTAGACATTGGCAAATTCCCCTTGGACGACGTTTTAGAGCTCTTAAAGTTTGGAAAACATTTCGTTCAATGGGTGTTGAAGGACTTCGAACTCACATTCGAAATCATATATCATTAGCCAAGCGCTTTGGAAAATATGTAGCTTCCGATTCTCGCTTTGAATTATTCACAAAGCCTTCTTTAGGACTTACTACTGATCTCTTACAACATATCCTTGATAATGGTAACAAACCGATTTTGAACCGCACCCCGATCAGAAATGGTTCAAGGTCGGTGAACAAAAACAAAATAGACGACCGGTATCAACGCTTTCCGCAGAAACCGATCGTTACAGTCGATCAGCCATTTCAGTCGAAGTCGGTAGTGTCGAGAATAATAAAACCTAAAGTATAAAATTGTATATCTCGCGAACTATACGAGCCTTGATTGTCGAAGTGAAAATTAAAGTGTGTCCCGGATCCTCGCGCTCGGTATAAAGCGAGGCGTCAATTTTCAAAGCTAGAGCTCCGTAGGACCACTTTGGGAAGACTCAAGAGGGAGGCAGAGGCGAGGAACCGCCGAAATAAGCGACTTGGGCAATAAAGGTAGAGGATTCGTGTGTGTGTAGTAGCGTAGAAAGTAAATTAAAATGTTTGTTTGTCCTGCAGACGACAAACGAGAATTTGTCCAACCCATTGTCGTCCAAATTGGTGGCAACGCCACGATCAGCTAAGTGGAGAGTAGGTGAGCTGTCGAATATCTGTCGAACAAATTTTTGGTTGCAAATTATTGGTAGCCCTTGCAGAAATATGTTTCAATTTAATTTTAATTTGTCCCATGATATTAAAGATGTTTAAGTGTGTCATTCTCCATTAAAAAATACAACTTCACTCTCTACGATTGTTACTTTTAACCAAAATTGGTAACTTGTTTTTTTCAAAAGTTTTTTGGTAGAAAGGCAATTTTTTTGATTTTGATATCTTTTTTTTGTCTTTTAAAAAAATCTGAAATACATCAAGTATTTAAATTATGCTATTGGAATGTACAAATCAGAACGATCAAGTTTTGATAATTCACAGTTTTACATTGAATATGAACACAGCCAAAAAAGCGTAATGGCAGTCATATAGACTCCGTTTTCTAACATCAGTCAAATTCATAAGAGTAACGTTTATCAATCAATTTTCAAATAAGATTTTGCAAACGATACTTTTACCGTCATGAAAATTAAAAATGGAAAAGGAAATATGTTTATTTGTTATGAGTTTTGGATTATTATTCAACAAATTTGGAATGTACCAAAATAAAAACCTATTGTGATTTAAATATATTTGAAGTGAAAATTTTTATAAAATCCGAGATTCCTATGTTTATAATAGTAAAAGGGATTAAACTATTATTGTGTACGCTCGGGGTACTTGGGTTGAGACTTTCTTATCGTTTGTTGATGAGTTGTGTTGTGTTGATGGTGCTGAGCTCTCTTCTCTGCTGTTTCGCTTTCGATGCGGTGAGTGAAGCTGGAGCTGAAGTGTGGCTGGGATATTCCGGAAAAGGCTAAATAAAACACAAAGGTTTTTGGCGGCAGAATTATTTCTTTGATTTATTGGGGGGTTGGGTCCACTTACTTTGTCGCTGTTCGGTTTCCTAATGACCCGAAGAGACTTCGGCGACGGCCATAACCCTTTGCCGTCGGTCTTTCGGAGTCATTAGGAGCGACGTCAATGTACTAGATTAACTACTAAATCAACAATTTCTTAACACTACTAATTACATAAGGAAGGAAAAGAGTGGAGTGGGCTTAAACATTGCCGCCCGCCTTGCAGTATCGCTGCAATAAACATCATTAAAAAAAAATAAAATACTATGGTTCAATTCATTATAATTCATTTTAATCTAATAACTAAATCTAATAATAAGTATAAAAAAAGAGCATGGAAGGAATTTCATTAAATATTCAGTGGCATTGTGCTAAGATAAGTGATGATGGGGTTAAGTTAAATGGGGCAGAGTCCGGTTACCACCCAACCCAGTTTGGTATCCTGAGCCATTGGTTGACCGGAGGGTTCAGTCAGAATCCCGGGGTTAATAATGCGAGCCCAGATGTCGGTACCCAAGATGAGGTCCACCTCTCCTCGCTGATAGAACCTTGGGTCCGCTAGATTCAGGTTGAGGAAAATCGCCAGCGTTCTCTGATCCACCGACTCGGATGGACTCATGCGTGGCATTCGCGGGTCAACATTGACAAGAACCCGATAATTATCGGTCGTTGGTCCTCGTCCCCGAATGTGGATTACTCCGGACTCCGATCTACCAACGCGGGTGGTAGTCAGTCGCATTAGATCGGCTAGCCTTCCCGAGATATGCGACGTCCCACTGCAGGGATCGAGCAGAGCGCGCGCGTTTCGCATTCTCCCATTTACCATTATTTTGATAATGGCTGTAGGATACAAACAGACCATTTCGTGCATAATATTCGAAATGGCGCAGGGCCTTATTCGGTCGCGCGCATCTCGAATGCGGGTCTCCAGCCCAGACGGACGAGGTCTGGGTCCAGAGGGTCGATCCAGGCGCCTTCTCTCCAGCACAGACGGACGAGGTCTGGGTCCAGAGGGTCGATCCAGGCGCCTTCTCTCCAGCCCAGACGGACGAGGTCTGGGTCCAGAGGGTCGATCCAGGCGCCTCCTATCCAGCCCAGACGGACGAGGTCTGGGTCCGGATCTTCGTGCTCGATGTTGGTGTGAGCGTTGCCCTTCCAGCCCAGACGGACGAGGTCTGGGTCCAGAATGCAGCGGTGGTCGGAATGGCAATAAATCACTTTGCCATGTGATGGGTTGGTGGGGCGTCGTTGAACGCGAGACTTCTTCTGTTTCGCCTTATCGCTCTCCGAGGCATGGATGTCTAAGAACGATCCATCTTCCTCCTGATGTTCGGATTGTGAGGTATCCTCGCTCTCTATCTCAGCTTCCTGCTGGTGCCGGTTGGCTCGTGGTCGTCGTCTGTTGCTCCGTGGCGAATCTTCCGAATGGAAATGTAGCAGACTGTGATGCGTCTCAGCGCAGTAGCGACACGTCCTTGTTGAGTGACAATTCCGAGTGGTGTGATGGGGAGAGAGGCAGTTTCCGCAATAGCGGTGTTGCGCGACCGCACGCAGCTTCTCCTCCAACGACATCTCTCGGAATTGACGGCAGTATCTGATGGTGTGTGCCCCACCGCATAGTCGACAAGCGCTGGGCACCACATCCTTTCCCATCTGCTTCGAGTTGCGTCTGAAACGACCCATGCTAGTCTGAAAGGTAAGGGGAAAATAATGGGGATGAGGAAATGGAGTAGGAGAAATTAAAAGTGGAAAGGCAGATTAGGATGTCGGCAACACTACCAATTTGACGATTGGTCGTGTAATGGTACCTCTTGCGGTTTTTACATCCACCACTCGTACTCGAGAATCACGTCCTTCGTGAATTCTCACCACTCTTCCTAATCGCCACTCATTGCTTGGTATATTCTCCTCTCTCACTACAACCACATCATCTACCGCGAGGTTACGATTGGGATATTTCCACTTGTATCTTTTGTGGAGCTCGGATAAATATTCATTCTTCCATCGTTGGCAAAAATGTTGCTGGATCGCCTTAATTTTTTGCCATCTATTCACGATGGACATTGAATTTCCCACAATTTCGGGTTCAGCCCTTGATAGAAGTGGTGTGCCGGTCAGGAAATGACCTGGTGTTAAGGGTACGCAATCAGAATTTTCGGACATGGCGCTCAATGGCCGAGAGTTCAAACACGCTTCGATTCGCGATAACAATGTTGCGAATTCTTCAAAGGTGTATTTCATCGTTCCTGCAATTTTTCGGAAATGTGTCTTAAAGCTTTTGACACCAGCTTCCCATAAACCTCCCATATGAGGAGCACCCGCGGGATTGAAATGCCATGTGATTTCTAAATGCGAGTACAAATTTCGTACTTCGCTACCAACGGAATGCAAACATTTTTGGAAATCTCGTTTGATTTCTCTTGATGCGCCGACTAAATTTGTTCCATTGTCGGAGTAGACATGAGATGGGCAGCCTCGACGAGCCACAAATCTGGCAAAGGCGGCGAGGAATGAGGCTGTGGACAAATCGCTGGTGCCTTCTTCGTATTCGGAAAAGAATTGGAAATGGGATTTTAGAGTCCTTTTTTCCAAATCGGTTTCTGGAAATATCGATTCTGCGGCTTGTGGCCACTCTTGACGAGACTTCTGTAACCACTCGGGACCCTTCCACCATAACAAATTGTTGGTTAAATCTCTTGGAAGCGTACCGCGACTTCCGAGATCAGCTGGATTCTGGTGTGATTCTATATGGTACCAGTTTTTTATACCAACTTTTTCGAAAACTTTAGACACTCGGTTGGCTACGAAAGTTGTCCACGTACAGGGTTCCCTCTTTAGCCAAGCCAGGACTATTGTCGAATCCGTCCAGAAGAACGTCTCAAAATTATCAATTTTGAAATTCGACAATAGCGATTCCATTAAATCGGCTAACAAAGTGGCACCACAAAGTTCCAACCGCGGTAGGGACACGGTTTTCAATGGAGCTACTTTGGTTTTTGATGAGAGAAGGTGAGTGGAAACTTGGTTGTTTCCTTCAACGCGAATGTATACCGCTGCGGCATATGCTTTCTCGGAAGCGTCGCAAAAACCATGAAACTCAATTCGCTTCCATGGAGCAAAATCAATCCATCTTGGGATTTGAATTTCATTTATATCGTTTAAGTTTTCGATAAATACTTTCCAATCTTCATTAGTCTGGTTCGACAAGTTTTCATCCCAATCAGATTATTCTAACCAAATTCTCTGCATCAGAATTTTGGCAGTCACCACTACGGGACTCAACCAACCAGCTGGGTCGAAAAGCTGGGCGATTGTTGATAACACTTTTCTTTTGGTCGAGGTAGTCGAGTGTTCAATTGGCTTGGCAATGAAGTGGAAAATATCTGATTGGGCATTCCATCGCACTCCAAGAGTTTTCGCGAAACTGTAATCTGCAAAGTCCAAGAAATCTTCACATAGAAGGTGTTCTTTGGGAATATCTTTCAATATTTCCTTGGAATTGGATGTCCACTTGCGTAGAGAAAATCCAGCCGAACTCAAAACAGTTTCGAGTTCGTTACGAGTTCGTATCGCAGACGGAACATCGTGAGCCCCTGATAATACGTCATCTACGTACATCGAATTTTTAATGGCGAAAGCCGCTAGTGGGTACTGAGTTTGAACTTCATCAGCTAGTTGATGAAGTGTGCGAATAGCGAGATATGGCGCACAATTAAGCCCAAAAGTGACTGTCTTGAGTTCGTAATCCCGAATCTCTTGATCTGGTGATTCGCGAAACAAGATGCGTTGATACGTTTTCATCCACTTCGATTTGACGATACATTTTTTCAATATCGCCGTTGAAAACATATTTGAAGAATCGCCACTTCAAAATAAGCATGGTCAAGTCTGTCTGAAGGACCGGACCAGGATAGAGGATGTCGTTTAGACTTACGCCGTTTGAGGAAGGACATGAGGCGTTGAACACTACTCTCAATTGAGTAGTCGTACTCTCCAGTTTGAGAACTGCGTGATGAGGCAGATAGTAATGCGTTACGGAATCAACGCACTTTGCCGGTGCAACTTGTTGCATGTGTCCTAATGTGAGATATTCTCGAAGAACTTCTTGGTAATTGGAGTTCATCTCCGGGGTTTTGCGCAGCATGACTTCAGTTCGAATGAACTGCTTACTGGCTCCGAAACGAGATTGTCCAAGAGAAATATCTTGGGGAAATTCTCGCCGAAAGGGAAGGGAGACAACAAAACGACCATCGCTAAGACGTTTCGTTGCACGGGTGTATTGCTCTTCGCAATATAACTCATCTCGAGTGAGGAATTTTTGCTTTGGAATTTCTTCCAACTCCCAAAATTTTGAAATTTGCTGATCCAGCGGGAGTTCAGCCAGGCAAGAAATTAGGGTCGACGGCTTGGTACTTTGGTCGCAGGGAATTGGACCCGTGAGGATCCAACCGAATATTGTCTCTTGCGCTAATAGAGACTGGATAACGTTATGTCGAGTCCCGTCGAGGATTATTTTTGGGTATAAATCTCCACCGATTAGTACATCGACTCGTCCACTTTTATGGAAATTGGAGTCGGCCAATTGAATGTCGGGTAAGTGATGCAGAATTGAACCACTAATCGTCTGCTCTGGGAGATTTCCAGTTACCCGTGGCAAAATCAAAGCCTTTGCTTTGACCCGAATGTTTTGATTCAACGTTGAACCAATGTCTATCTCGCACATCTTAGTAACACGAGCGGATATGGTGTCACTAAGACCAGACACCTGCGCGTAATAGTTATGAGTCGGATTTTCCTCTTGAACTTGAGTGGACTGTGTGGGTTCACGAATATGGAGAGTGTGCGCATGAGTATTTAGAGAGGGGGTTGTGGCCGGTGGCGCATTTGCAGACAAAGCGGATGGACTTGGGTCATTAATAATCTCCCGATGGAGCAAAGAGTGATGTCTCTTTTGACATGTGATACAATTAAAGGAACTTTTACAGTCTTTAATTGCATGGGTACTAGATAGACAGTTCAAACATAAATTTAATTTTCTCACTGTCGAAAATCTTTCTTTTGTTCCCATACTGAGGAACTTGGGGCAGTTTTTCATCCCATGTGATTGCGAGCAAAGCTTGCAGACAAAAGCATTTACATTCGCTAAATGACTGGAAAAACGCTTTGAACCACTCGCGCTGCTGACGAATTTACTGATGGGCTTTGTCACAACTTTAGAGGAAACTGAACTTCGTATATCGGATACGGTTTCTAGGGTTTGGAACCTGCTGGTCAAGAAATTATCTAGATCCGCCCACCGCGGGATCTCAGATTTTTGAACAATGCTTTGTTCCCAAAGAGACAATGTGGTTTCCGGCAATCTAGTGGAACATAAGTAAACAAAAACTGCATCCCAGTTGCTGATGTCGATATCATACAACTGCAATGCTGATATGGCGTTGTTTATTTCCCTTTGGAGTTTTTTGATCGCGTTACCAGACTCTACGGAAACCACTTGCAAGTTGAAGAGTACCTTCAACTGACTATTTACAAGGATTCGTTTATTCTCATAACGATCAGCTAAGTTCTTCCACGCAGTGGCGAAACCATCGTGAGTAAGAGGAATTTTCTTCACGATTTCCTTTGCTTCGCCACGAGTTTTTTGGTTGAGATGGTATAATTTCTCAACCGGTGTTAAACGCGTATTTGTCACGTAAATTGCAGTGAACATATCGCGAAAAGTCGGCCACGATGTATAATCGCCGTAGAATATCTCTGTGTCTACTGGTGGTAATGTGATGTTGTGACTTGGTGGATTTGAGACAATGTCAACAACCGCGGCAGAACTCTTTGATTTACTAAGTTCGTGCAGGAATTCACCCATTTTAGCAGCACATCGGACATATGTGTCGTAGCAAAACCGATAACGGACTTTCAGACTTGGTAAATCGATTTCAGATTTTTCATCGCTCGATGTAGGGACTAGCTGAAGGCAATCTTGGTATGCGGACTTGACGGATTCCCAAATTAACTTTAACTCTTCCTTTTGAATCGCGAGCGAGAATGTCGAGTGTTCAGAAGGAAGAGCCTCACTGAATTCCGATTCGAATTCAATTAGGCGGTCCGCGATTTGAATAAACGTGATCAAAGCCGACATTTTTGATTTTTTTTTGAATTTAAGTGAAACCGAATTTGCTGTGGGATTGAGTAATCGCGTTAACTTCGAGGTGTATTAACAATCGAAACGCAAAAAAGCCGGTATCAAACTTGTAACCGCGCAGTGGATTACAAATTCAAACTCTTTCGATTGGCTAACAACCACTCAGTTAAAAAACAACACGAAAAATTCTAAAAATTAACGAAAAGCACGATGCTAATCGTCACACAGAAACAGTCGAGGTGGCAACGCCAATTGATAATAAAAGTAATAAAATTATTTATTTGTTGTCAAACCCTTTTATTTTATTAAAATTTGTTTACTGGATCTGATGGTGTTGTCTCTGCTTTGGCTGGTTTGCCAGTGCTGTTTCTAGTGTGGTTGTTGTATTTTGCTTCTTTTTGTTGTTGTTGTTTCAGACTCTACTGTCTCTTTGGTGTGACTGCTGGTATAGTTGTTGTTGTAGCGTTTTTCGCTTTTGTTGTTGTAACAGCGCATTCACTGTTGTTGTTGTTGTTCTATATTATTTATTTTGTTGTTGTAGTGTACAAATTATTTTTATATTTAATAAATTTAAATTTACTAATATTCACTTTTCTCTACTTTACTTTACTTTATTTTATTTTGAAAATCACTTGAAAGTGAAAGTGAAAAACTTTGCACGTTGAAAGTTTGAAAGTGAGATCACTGTTAGTGAAACCAAATAATTTGTACACTGGGTTGGCGAGCTTGTGGTGAGTTTGGGTGCAGCTGACTGTGTGGGTGTATAGTGGTGCGTGGGTGCGAAAGAGAAGTGGAGTGCAATGAGTGGTGGTGGTGTTGAACGGGAGAACTGCCCATGCAATTCTCTCGCGTTCTGGTTGCCGATTGGACTAAAAGGTGGAGCGGGAGAAGTCAATATTTCTCGCGCGCTCTTTCACGTCTTAGTCTGCGTGATCGGACTTGGTGTTGTGTGTGGATGAGCGGGAGAGCGGGGGGGATCGAATCTCTCGCGCGCTCTAAACTTCGTCAAACTATTTTGACGTCGGATTTAATTTGTTTATTTATTTTTCCTACACACAATGCACTTTTTCCCTGAATATAATAAAATTCCACGCACCTTTTTTTATAATTCTGGAACTGATGCTCGTAGACAAATCCGGCTCGAAGGACCAATGTGTACGCTCGGGGTACTTGGGTTGAGACTTTCTTGTCGTTTGTTGATGAGTTGTGTTGTGTTGATGGTGCTGAGCTCTCTTCTCTGCTGTTTCGCTTTCGATGCGGTGAGTGAAGCTGGAGCTGAAGTGTGGCTGGGATATTCCGGAAAAGGCTAAATAAAACACAAAGGTTTTTGGCGGCAGAATTATTTCTTTGATTTATTGGGGGGTTGGGTCCACTTACTTTGTCGCTGTTCGGTTTCCTAATGACCCGAAGAGACTTCGGCGACGGCCATAACCCTTTGCCGTCGGTCTTTCGGAGTCATTAGGAGCGACGTCAATGTACTAGATTAACTACTAAATCAACAATTTCTTAACACTACTAATTACATAAGGAAGGAAAAGAGTGGAGTGGGCTTAAACAATTATTAATAGGAAAATAAAATATTTATGTTTTCAAACCTTTTGTAACTTTTTCAAATTAGATTGTATTTTAAAATTGAATTGTTCACAAGTACAATTTTACTTTTTACGAATATATACTCGTACATTATATGGCGTTCACACTGAGCTCATCTAACAGTTAAATGAAAAGGGATCAATTAGTTTAACTGGTGCGTTCTGTAACAACATACTGTCTCGTAGCGAGACGACCGAGACTGACGATAGGGTGTTTGGACAAAGGCAGGAAACGGAAGCACGCAGAAGTACCGGCTCCGGCTCGTCGGCTAATGGGAGTAGGATCTTGCTTCCTGCCGCTTGATCGCCATATTGAATCTGGCTCTCAGCATTTACATTGCACGATACGAAGATACGAAGGATAAGAAACTAATGAAGAAGAAAATTTCCCTTCATGATGCTTTCGCTACCAACATCCGACGGCAGAATTGTTGAGCTGGTAACTTTGCAGCAACATCTACCCACCCAACCTGATCGTCACCAATTTCCATGGCAAGATTACTGACGATCCCTTCGTACAACTACCAGACTAGAACGGACTTCGGACTTTGGCTATGGAATTAAAATGCATAGTTTAAAGCATATTAAACAATCTATTAAATGATTAAAAATAATACTAATCTAACATGAAGTGCATGTCTATGCATAATGATATATTCAAAATAAAAATTAAATTCATATAATTTGGTTGAGTTCATGTTCTTGTGGTAAGTATTAGGTAAGTAATTGTAATTATAATTAAAGGTAGGTATAGACAAAGGTAAATGAAGTTTATTAACGTAAAGGTAAGTAAGTAAATTATAGTTAAATTAAATTTGAGGTAAGATATTGGACTTCATTGCTGCTAATCTTATAACAAGTATTTCAGATATGCGTCGAGGCTTTGACCCGACTTACGAACAATTTTTATTTCCTTTTCAGCTTTTTCTATCGATGTATCGACATGTGTTTCGTTGGTGACAGTTGCAATAACAAATATACTTCAGCAAAACGCGATGCACTTCACATACATACGAATATACTACATTAAATCTAATGATTTTGATATTAAATTTTCAGGTTCTTTCATATTTTTCTTTTATGCCAATTTTAGGACTTATAACGTATATAACTTGTATATGCGCACCATGACCGCGGCATGACCCATTGATTTCGCCCGTTTACAATCGCCTTTTTTTCCCACTTCTTCTCGACGATGACTAAATTATTTTTGTATGATCAAATATAACAAATATAACGATGATCTCTTTTTCGAGGCTTTAGTCGAATTTTTAAAGGAAATTTAATGCGAATTTAAAACGAATTTTGAATTTTTCGGAATTGGGTAATTTTTGGAATGCTGCAATGTGTGGTCTGTGGTATACTGATCTTGCCTGTCAAAATCCTCTCAGAGATTCTGACAAAAATCTCTTGGGACACCGCTCCTCAGCTCTCTTTATGAAGAATGCCGGCATCCACTGTGGCACAGTCGAGTTTTAATAATAAAAATGTCCTGAGGAAATTTAGATAAATTTCAAATATTCGATTTATACATGTCTAATGAAACTTACTTGAATTCAATTGAGAAATTTCATTATTTAATACTCATTATCATTTTAAATAATAATATATTTTGAATATTAGTTAATTTTTCAAAAATAATAGTTTCTCAAATTTAAGTACAAATATGTACAGTTTAACAATCTGTATTCGTCTGCTCTGAATCTGAACAAAATTAGAAATGGACGATTTTGAATTAAGTGTGCTTCTATGGAGCGTTCAAAAGAGTAGAGTCATGGAACCTGAAGCTGTTCGTGAGTTGTCGGAGTTTTGGGACAGAATGTAGTAAAGTTGTTCATGAAAGACAACCGGTATTAGAGGCTACAAACGCCGCTACAGTTCACACTGCGGTAATGAAGTTAAATCTAACAGCACATTGTTTACATATGAACAGCTGTTGGCATATCAATTTCTTTTATGAAATCGCTGAAATTCGGCAAAATGAAATAATAAATCTTTCGTTTATGTTTCTCAACATTTATTAATGAGTTCATAAATTTAGTGAATATTATTTATTAACTATTCATAATACAAACCCGGGGGAAAAGATGGCGATGTAGAAGTCAATGCATCCAACGCGGCCGAATCCAACGCATCGTGATGAAACGATGGACCGATGGAGGAGGAGAAGATGATACGAACTGCTGCTGCTGATGTTGATGGCGCATCTGGAGTTCCTCCAGAAGCCCCAACAGCCATTTAAAATACATTATGGTATGAAACATAAAATGGCGCATCTGGAGCTCCTCCAGAAGCCCCAACAGCCATTTAAAATACATTATGGTATGAAACATAAATGTATTAAATTGCGGTCGCTCCAGATGACCCAATTTTCTCCTTTTCTGAAATGAATATGAATTTAAATTTTTATAGAATATATTGTTAATAAAATAATATTTACTTGCATTTGGTTGTGGATTTTATTCCACAACTCCAAAATGGTCACCTCACAACCATACATATAATTGGTTTGCCCTCAAAAATTCTCACAATTTTGATTTTGAAATGCCAACTTTATTATTCTGTTTAATGAGTAAAAAACTTTTTTCCTTCACTACTATTGAACTCAACCCTGCGTTTAACTCGTCAAACTTCGTCGTAAACCATTTAACAGTTAAATAGAACAACAACTAAATTCCATTTAACATAATTAAAACTTCATTATCAATCGGTTTTGACGATTCAACTTCATTAACTGCAAATGAGCTCAGTGTGAACTGGTAATCTGTGGCTTGAAGCTTGAGATTTGAATCGAATAATAATATAACTTATTATTTTCTTCCTCTTAAACAAGAGTTTAATATGTTTCCTTATATTTATTTCTATATATATTATTAATGTTTTTATTTGAATCTATACATATAAAAATAAGTTATTAAATATACTTTAATAATATATATTTCTATATTTTTCTTAGATATGTAGTCCAGCATGTACGGAGCTCAAGGTTGTTGTCATGGATTGGCTTGCAAAGTTTTTAAACCTTCCAAACCTTCTTTTTACGAATATATCCTCGTACATTATATGGCGTTCACAATGAGCTCATTTAACAGTTAAATGAAAAGGGATCATTTAATTTAAAATGTGCGTTCACACTGAGATAATGAAGTTAAATCTAACAGCACATTGTTTACATATGAACAGCTGTTGGCATATCAATTTCTTTTATGAAATCGCTGAAATTCGGCAAAATGAAATAATAAATCTTTCGTTTGTGTTTCTCAACATTTATTAATGAGTTCATAAATTTAGTGAATATTATTTATTAACTATTCATAATTCAAACCCGGGGGAAAAGACGGCGATGTAGAAGTCAATGCATCCAACGCGGCCGAATCCAACGCATCGTGATGAAACGATGGACCGATGGAGGAGGAGAAGATGATACGAACTGATGGCGCATTTGGAGCTCCTCCAGAAGCCCCAACAGCCATTTAAAATACATTATGGTATGAAACATAAATGTATTAAATTTCTCCTTTTCTGAAATGAATATAAATTTAAATTGTTATAGAATATATTGTTAATAAAATAATATTTACTTGCATTTGGTTGTGGATTTTATTCCACAACTCCAAAATGGTCACCTCACAACCATACATATAATTGGTTTGCCCTCAAAAATTCTCACAATTTTGATTTTGAAATGCCAACATTATTATTCTGTTTAATGAGTAAAAAACTTTTTTCCTTCACTACTATTGAACTCAACCCTGCGTTTAACTCGTCAAACTTCGTCGTAAACCATTTAACAGTTAAATAGAACAACAACTAAATTCCATTTAACATAATTAAAACTTCATTATCAATCGGTTTTGACGATTCAACTTCATTAACTGCAAATGAGCTCAGTGTGAACTGGTAATCTGTGGCTTGAAGCTTGAGATTTGAATCGAATAATAATATAACTTATTATTTTCTTCCTCTTAAACAAGAGTTTAATATGTTTCCTTATATTTATTTCTATATATATTATTAATGTTTTTATTTGAATCTATACATATAAAAATAAGTTATTAAATATACTTTAATAATATATATTTCTATATTTTTCTTAGATATGTAGTCCAGCATGTACGGAGCTCAAGGTTGTTGTCATGGATTGGCTTGCAAAGTTTTTAAACCTTCCAAATCACTTTTTACATTCTTCTGAAGGCTCTGGTGGAGGTATAATCCAGGGATCTGCTAGGGAAGCTGTACTTGTAGCAGTGATAGCAGCACGAGAGGACACCGTGCGTAGAGTAAAAGAGGCCAGAGCAGATTTAACAGAAAGTGAAATACGTGGAAAATTAGTAGCTTACTCTATTGATCAAAGCAACAGTTACATTGAAAAGGCTGGTGTATTGGCTGCGATTCCAATAACATTACTACCAGCTGATGATAATTTTATTCTGGGTGGAAATGTTTTACAAAAAGCAGTGGAACAGGATATTGCAAATGGTTTATTTCCAGTAATATGTATTGGAACACTTGGTACAACGAGTACTTGCGCTTACGATCAAACAAAATTGTAGACACCTTCAATGTAAATCGAATTTATTTAAAACATAATTATGAAGGACAATCGTCAATTCCAGAGTTTAGACATTGGCAAATTCCCCTTGGACGACGTTTTAGAGCTCTTAAAGTTTGGAAAACATTTCGTTCAATGGGTGCTGAAGGACTTCGAGCTCACATTCGAAATCATATATCATTAGCCAAGCGCTTTGGAAAATATGTAGCTTCCGATTCTCGCTTTGAATTAGTCACAAAGCCTTCTTTAGGACTTACTACTGATCTCTTACAACATATCCTTGATAATGGTAACAAACCGATTTTGAACCGCACCCCGATCAGAAATGGTTCAAGGTCGGTGGACAAAAACAAAATAGACGACCGGTATCAACGCTTTCCGCAGAAACCGATCGTTACAGTCGATCAGCCATTTCAGTCGAAGTCGGTAGTGTCGAGAATAATAAAACCTAAAGTATAAAATTGTATATCTCGCGAACTATACGAGCCTTGATTGTCGAAGTGAAAATTAAAGTGTGCCCCGGATCCTCGCGCTCGGTATAAAGCGAGGCCGTCAATTTTCAAAGCTAGAGCTCCGTAGGACCACTTTGGGAAGACTCAAGAGTGAGGCAGAGGCGAGGAACCGCCGAAATAAGCGACTTGGGCAATAAAGGTAGAGGATTCGTGTGTGTGTAGTAGCGTAGAAAGTAAATTAAAATGTTTGTTTGTCCTGCAGACGACAAACGAGAATTTGTCCAACCCATTGTCGTCCAAATTGGTGGCAACGCCACGATCAGCTAAGTGGAGAGTAGGTGAGCTGTCGAATATCTGTCGAACAAATTTTTGGTTGCAAATTATTGGTAGCCCTTGCAGAAATATGTTTCAATTTAATTTTAATTTGTCCCATGATATTAAAGATGTTTAAGTGTGTCATTCTCCATTAAAAAATACAACTTCACTCTCTACGATTGTTACTTTTAACCAAAATTGGTAACTTGTTTTTTTCAAAACTTTTTTGGTAGAAAGGCAATTTTTTTGATTTTGATATCTTTTTTTTGTCTTTTAAAAAAATCTGAAATACATCAAGTATTTAAATTATGCTATTAGAATGTACAAATCAGAACGATCAAGTTTTGATAATTCACAGTTTTACATTGAATATGAACACAGCCAAAAAAGCGTAATGGCAGTCATATAGACTCCGTTTTCTAACATCAGTCAAATTCATAAGAGTAACGTTTATCAATCAATTTTCAAATAAGATTTTGCAAACGATATTTTTAGAGTCATGAAAATTAAAAATGGAAAAGTAAATATATTTATTTTGTTATGAGTTTTGGATTATTATTCAACAAATTTGGAATGTACCAAAATAAAAACCTATTGTGATTTAAATATATTTGAAGTGAAAATTTTTATAAAATCCGAGATTCCTATGTTTATAATAGTAAAAGGGATTAAACTATTATTAATAGGAAAATAAAATATTTATGTTTTCAAACCTTTTGTAACTTTTTCAAATTAGATTGTATTTTAAAATTGAATTGTTCACAAGTACAATTTTACTTTTTACGAATATATCCTCGTACATTATATGGCGTTCACACTGAGCTCATCTAACAGTTAAATGAAAAGGGATCATTTAGTTATCTGGTGCGTTCTGTAACATGCAACGTACTGTCTCGTAGCGAGACGACCGAGACTGACGATAGGGTGTTTGGACAAAGGCAGGAAACGGAAGCACGCAGAAGTTCCGGCTCCGGCTCGTCGGCTAATGGGAGTAGGATCTTGCTTCCTGCCGCTTGATCGCCATATTGAATCTGGCTCTCAGCATTTACATTGCACGATACGAAGATACGAAGGATAAGAAACTAATGAAAAAGAAAATTTCCCTTCATGATGCTTTCGCTACCAACATCCGACGTCAGAATTGTTGAGCTGGTAACTTTGCAGCAACATCTACCCACCCAACCTGATCGTCAACAATTTCCGTGGCAAGATTACTGACGATCCCTTCGTACAACTACCAGACTAGAACGGACTTCGGACTTTGGCTATGGAATTAAAATGCATAGTTTAAAGCATATTAAACAATCTATTAAATGGTTAAAAATAATACTAATCTAACGTGAAGTGCATGTCTATGCATAATGATATATTCAAAATAAAAATTAAATTCATATAATTTGGTTTTCATGTTCTTGTGGTAAGTATTAGGTAAGTAATTGTAATTATAATTAAAGGTAGGTATAGACAAAGGTAAATGAAGTTTATTAACGTAAAGGTAAGTAAGTAAATTATAGTTAAATTCAATTTGAGTAAGATATTGGACTTCATTGCTGCTAATTTTATAACAAGTATTTCAGATATGCGTCGAGGCTTTGACCCGACTTACGAACAATTTTTATTTCCTTTTCAGCTTTTTCTATCGATGTATCGACATGTGTTTCGTCGGTGACAGTTGCAATAACAAATATACTTCAGTAAAACCCTATGCACTTCACATACATACGAATATACTACATTAAATCTAATGATTTTGATATTAAATTTTCAGGTTCTTTCATATTTTTCTTTTATGCCAATTTTAGGACTTATAACTTATATAACTTGTATATGCGCACCATGACCGCGGCATGACCCATTGATTTCGCCCGTTTACAATCGCCTTTTTTTTCCCACTTCTTCTCGACGATGACTAAATTATTTTTGTATGATCAAATATAACGATGATCTCTTTTTCGAGGCTTTAGTCGAATTTTAAAGGAAATTTAATGCGAATTTAAAACGAATTTTGAATTTTTCGGAATTGGGTAATTTTTGGAATGCTGCAATGTGTGGTCTGTGGTATACTGATCCTCTCAGAGATTCTGACAAAAATCTCTTGGGACACCGCTCCTCAGCTCTCTTTATGAAGAATGCCGGCATCCACTGTGGCACAGTCGAGTTTTAATAATAAAAATGTCCTGAGGAAATTTAGATAAATTTCAAATATTCGATTTATACATGTCTAATGAAACTTACTTGAATTCAATTGAGAAATTTCATTATTTAATACTCATTATCATTTTAAATAATAATATATTTTGAATATTAGTTAATTTTTCAAAAATAATAGTTTCTCAAATTTAAGTACAAATATGTACAGTTTAACAATCTCTATTCGTCTGCTCTGAATCTGAACAAAATTAGAAATAGACGATTTTGAATTAAGTGTGCTTCTATGGAGCGTTCAAAAGTGTAGAGTCATGGAACCTGAAGCTGTTCGTGAGTTGTCGGAGTTTTGGGACAGAATGTAGTAAAGTTGTTCATGAAAGACAACCGGTATTAGAGGCTACAAACGCCGCTACAGTTCACACTGCGGTAATGAAGTTAAATCTAACAGCACATTGTTTACATATGAACAGCTGTTGGCATATCAATTTCTTTTATGAAATCGCTGAAATTCGGCAAAATGAAATAATAAATCTTTCGTTTATGTTTCTCAACATTTATTAATGAGTTCATAAATTTAGTGAATATTATTTATTAACTATTCATAATTCAAACCCGGGGGAAAAGACGGCGATGTAGAAGTCAATGCATCCAACGCATCGTGATGAAACGATGGACCGATGGAGGAGGAGAAGATGATACGAACTGCTGCTGCTGATGTTGTTGGCGCATCTGGAGCTCCTCCAGAAGCCCCAACAGCCATTTAAAATACATTATGGTATGAAACATAAATGTATTAAATTGCGGTCGCTCCAGATGACCCAATTTTCTCCTTTTCTGAAATGAATATAAATTTAAATTGTTATAGAATATATTGTTAATAATTTCTTTTAATTTCATTAGTATCATCAAGAAGTCTTATAGCTAGAGTATTGGTGTGATTACTAAGTCTAATAAGGTATCCTGCGCTGAAGTTATTTATTTCTTTTTTAACAAAAGAGACATTGAGATCTTTATGGATTTGAATGTTTGTGACAAACCAAGGTGCATTAGTAATTTGCCTTAATATTTTGGATTGAAGACGTTGTAAAATTTCAATATTTGAATTACTTGCTGTACCCCATAATTGAATTCCATATATCCATACAGGGTTCAGTATGGTTTTATAGAGCAGTAATTTATTGTTAGGACTTAATTCAGATTTTGGATTAAGTAACCAGTACATTCTTTTGGATTTCAAATTAAGCTGGAGACGTTTAGCTTTAATATGATTTTTCCACGTTAGCCTCCTATCGAGATGCAGTCCTAGATATTTAATGCTGTCACAATTAGGAATTTCAGAGTTATTTAGAAAAACTGCAGGGCAGTTTCCTTTTTTTAAAGCGAAAGTTACATGAGCCGATTTTGAAGTATTTATTTTAATATTCCACGTTGTTAACCATAACTGAATTTTGTTGAGTGCAGATTGAACTAGATTTGAAGCCACAGTTGCAGATTCATTTGAAGCAAGTACAGCAGTGTCATCAGCATATGTAGCTGTAGTTACCAAATCTGTTATAGGCATGTCTGAAGTAAAGATCGTAAACAGAACCGGTCCTAAGACACTGCCTTGTGGCACACCTGCTCTTATTTGCTTAATATCAGATGTTTCATCATTGATTTTAACATAAAAACAACGATTTTCTAAGTACGATTTTAATACTAAGTAAACTGGAGCAGGAAGGAGTTTTTTTAGCTTAAATAATAGACCACTATGCCAGACTCGATCAAAAGCTTGCTGAACATCCAAAAACACACCAGAGCAATATTTTTTGGTTTCCAGAGAAGTAATAATGACATTTACGATACGATGGCATTGTTCAGGTGTGCCGTGATTACTTCGAAATCCAAATTGATATTCAGGTATAATATGCTGTTTTTCAAGAATAGGTAACATTCTTCTTAAAATATTCTTTCAAATACTTTCGAGAATGTTACTAATAAACTTATCGGTCTATAGGACGAGACAACGTTCTCTGGTTTGTTAGGTTTGAGAATCATAATTATTTCAGCACACTTCCACTGACTTGGAAATTGACAAAGTCTTAATATAGTATTATATATAAGCATTAGTAACAGAATACCTTTATTAGGTAAAGATTTAAGTACTTTGGCATCCAACTTGTCAAATCCAGGAGTATTGGTGTTATTCAGCATCTTTATTTCAGAACGAACTTCATTAGGGGAAATATGTTTCAATGGCAAATCCATTTGACAGGGAATGTCTAAAAAGTTCACAATATCGGTGGTAGTGTTATTTATATCAAATGGTTGAAAACTTTGTTCTAAGTGTTCAGCAAAAGCCTTAACTTTAGACAAGCTTGATCTGCACCAAGTTCCGCTAGCGTCTTTTATTGGAACGTTACGTTTTCTAGGACGTTTTAAATATTTAGTAGCTCTCCAAAGTTTGTACTCATCGTTATTGCAACAGTTCAGATTTTTCAAATAATTTCCTAGAGAATCATTTTTAATTTCATGAAGTCGTCGTTTCAGTTGATTTGATGCAAAATTAAGGTTACTTTTATCTCTCGGATTTCTGCTTATTTTCCAAATTCTTCTTAATCGCCTCTTATTTCTGATTAATTCTCTTATTTCACTAGATATGATAACAGTGTTATTATTTTGAATAGGTTCATTGATTGGTGTTGATAAAAAGGCTGCTTCATGAATTAAACTCGTGAGGTTTTCAACTGCATTGTCAAGTTCGCTACCACACTTTAACGCTATATTAAGATTAATGTTTTTATCTATCCAGTATTGAAAGGATTTAATATCAGTTTTTGAGGAAAAGAGTTTGTTGGAATTACAGTTTAAAGTGTTCAACGTCGTATTAAAATTCATGATGATGGCTGAATGGTCTGAACTTAAATCATCATTATCTATGATATCTAGGAGGTGGTTCGCGATCCCATGGTAAACAAAGAAGTCAAGCAAATCAGGTATTTTTCTAGGGTCACTGGGCCAGTATGTGGGCCTACCAGTCGATAATGTAGAGTAATGATTGTTTGATATGCATTTGAATAGTTCTTTTCCCTTAGGATTAGCTAGTCTTGAACCCCCCCAAGGATGTTTTGAGTTATAATCTCCACCAACTATAAATTTAGCACCAAGATTTTAAAGAATGCTTCATATTGTGAACAGCTTATGTTATATCTTGGAGGGCAATAAATAGCAACAATTGAAATATCGAAATTGTTACACTTGATTTTAACTCCCGCAGCTTGAAGATAAGTTTTACAAACAGCGTCTATGACTTCAAATTTTAAAGTAGATTTATTATTATAGCTGCACCAGCATGCGCTTTATCATCTGGGTGATTAGCAGAAATAACATCAAAGCCTCTGATTTTTAAATGAGATCGAGAGGTAAAATGAGATGGTTCTTCTTCGTCTACTTCTAAAGCTGCAAACTTATTTGCAAACGTTGCATTACGGGATGTTGTTGGTTTATCGGCCACAAATGGTTTTTTATTCCTTATGGCTTTGGTGAATTTTCCGCATGACGTTTATGCGATTGTTTGCTGGGAACACTTTGCCAGGTCAAGAGGCGTTCATCACCGTCGTCACTCACATCGTCATCCATTTTTAAGTGTTTGGTTTTTTTTATTATTTTTATTTTTTTTTTATTTTTACAATTCTCACTAGAAGTGTTTTTTTTTTTTTTAAGTTTTTATAATTTTGGCTTTCTATATTATTTTTATTCACAATTAAGCACAATAAATTTTTAGAATTAACACGTGTTAAATTTTCTTTGACTTCGCACGTGCGTTGTCATCGACGTCAAATTTGATACTCATATATATTATTAATGTTTTTATTTGAATCTATACATATAAAAATAAGTTATTAAATATACTTTAATAATATATATTTCTATATTTTTCTTAGATATGTAGTCCAGCATGTACGGAGCTCAAGGTGTTGTCATGGATTGGCTTGCAAAGTTTTTTAAACCTTCCAAATCACTTTTTACATTCTTCTGAAGGCTCTGGTGGAGGTATAATCCAGGGATCTGCTAGTGAAGCTGTACTTGTAGCAGTGATAGCAGCACGAGAGGACACCGTGCGTAGAGTAAAAGAGGCCAGACCAGATTTAACAGAAAGTGAAATACGTGGAAAATTAGTAGCTTACTCTAGTGATCAAAGCAAACAGTTGCATTGAAAGGCTGGTGTATTGGCTGCGATTCCAATAACATTACTACCAGCTGATGATAATTTTATTCTATTGCAAATGGTTTATTTCCAGTAATATGTATCGGAACACTTGGTACAACGAGTACTTGCGCTTACGATCAAACAAAATTGTAGACACCTTCAATGTAAATCGAATTTATTTTAAAACCTAATTATGAAGGACAATCGTCAATTCCCGAGTTTAGACATTGGCAAATTCCCCTTGGACGGACGTTTTAGAGCTCTTAAAGTTTGGAAACATTTCGTTCAATGGGTGCTGAAGGACTTCGAGCTCACATTCGAAATCATATATCATTAGCCAAGCGCTTTGGAAAATATGTAGCTTCCGATTCTCGCTTTGAATTAGTCACAAAGCCTTCTTTAGGACTTACTACTGATCTCTTACAACATATCCTTGATAATGGTAACAAACCGATTTTGAACCGCACCCCGATCAGAAATGGTTCAAGGTCGGTGGACAAAAACAAAATAGACGACCGGTATCAACGCTTTCCGCAGAAACCGATCGTTACTGTCGATCAGCCATTTCTGTCGAAGTCGGTAGTGTCGAGAATAATAAAACCTAAAGTATAAAATTGTATATCTCGCGAACTATACGAGCCTTGATTGTCGAAGTGAAAATTAAAGTGTGTCCCGGATCCAGAGGAAAGCCCGGCGCTCGGTATAAAGCGAGGCCGTCGATTTTCAAAGCTAGAGCTCCGTAGGACCACTTTGGGAAGACTCAAGAGGGAGGCAGAGGCGAGGAACCGCCGAAATAAGCGACTTGGGCAATAAAGGTAGAGGATTCGTGTGTGTGTAGTAGCGTAGAAAGTAAATTAAAATGTTTGTTTGTCCTGCAGACGACAAACGAGAATTTGTCCAACCCATTGTCGTCCAAATTGGTGGCAACGCCACGATCAGCTAAGTGGAGAGTAGGTGAGCTGTCGAATAGTCCGTTCCCTTCTCTCCACTATAATAAGAAGAGCTCAACACTCATCCCTCAATTCAACCATAAAGCCACGAGAAATCCGGCAGAGGCCGCTCACTTGAACAAATCAAATCGAACGCGGCGCTGTGGCTGGGTGTCGATTCGAACAGGACACTAAGGTTGCGTGTCGAACACCACATGAAGGTTGCGTGTCGAATACGGCACGAATGTTGCGCGTCGACTCGACCCCGACACGAAGATTCGATCGTCGCGCTGTCGACGCACCGAGGGACCGCACCGAGACGTCGGCTGTATATGTTTATGTTTTAGTTGTTAGATCGAATAATTGTAGTTATAATATTAATAGTAGTATCTATGTTAGTACATAAGTGTAGTTCTTAGTCGTATATGTATAATTAGTGTTATTTATTTTTTTTCAGTTATAAGTACATATTAAGATTAATAATTGATTGGCATAGGCCGTAAAATCCCATGGTCCATTTGGTCGCGCGGGAAATCACGATTGTCGACAGAACATCGCCTTGAGGAGCTCCTTCGTGTTGATAGGTGTGCGGGCGAAAAGGACGCCGTTGGCTTCACTGGCAGAGGACCTAGAAGGAAGAAGTAATATTAGTTTAAGCAGATTTTGTATGATTATTCATGTTAGTTGTATTAAATAAATTGTTTTAGTTGAGTAAAAATCATGATTGCGTGCTAAATTTTATGTAGGAGGGGGACCGAGTATGAGTGGTCGATCGCGTGAGGCCAGGAAGCGAGGACGTCCTAGGAATCGATCAATGCGATGAAGTCGAACATCTCGATTTTTTTGAGTAGTCGTCTGGGAGACGGCGTACTCATTATTGTTGGACCCTTGACCGGATATGGTGGGTTGGAGTTACCCCTCCTGGGAGCCGCTTGCTAGCCGTGGCACTCTTCCGTATCCGGTTGGAGTAGAAGGGATCATAACAATATGGCGCCCAATTAAAAACAAATTCAAATACATGGTGTAATGTTGCCTAAACGGTGTTCTTAATTACAATCAAAATCGAACGTGTTTTTTTTTTCATCACTCAAATCGCTTGCTCTTTTTGTTTTGATTACCTCTTTCTTGCGTAAGTTGTGAGAGTGAAGAAAGACTTATTACAACATTAGCGTACGCCGCCGCTCCCATGCTATTTTCTTTACTCTCCAACTGAGCTGTCACTGTCACTGTCACTTTACTAAAGAGGGACAAAGGAAAAATGTGTAACTCACTTTGCGTGAGTTACGAT
>JAFDUT010000401.1:0-23565 GCA_017309665.1 Coelopa frigida
AAATCGTTGGCCATCAGGCGCCCAGAAACCATGAGGTGGTCGTTCACAAATCGTTGGCACCAGGCGCCCAGAAATACAGCGGTGGCCGTTCAAAAAATCGTTGGCACCAGGCGCCCAGAAACTACAGGACGTGGTCTTTCACAAAATCGTTGGCGATCATGGCCCCTTTGAAATCCGAAATCCACCAGGCGCCCAGAAAAACAGGAGGTGGTCGTTCACAAAATCGTTGGCACCAGGCGCCCAGAAACAACAGAAGATGGTCGTTCACAAAATTGTTGGCACCAGGCGCCCAGAAACAACAGGAGGTGGTCTTTCGCAAAATCGTTGGCGATCATTGCCCCTTTGAAATCCGAAATCCACCAGGCGCCCAGAAACAACAGAAGATGGTCGTTCACAAAATCGTTGGCACAAGGCGCCCAGAAACAACAGGAGGTGGTCGTTCACAAATCGTTGTCACCAGGCGCCCAGAACACAGGAGGTGGTCGTTCACAAAATCGTTGGCACCAGTTGCCCAGAACAACAGGAGGTGGTCATTTACAAAATCGTTGGCCAGCAGGTGCCCAGAAACAACATGAGGTGGTCGTTCACAAAATCGTTGGCACCAGGCGCCCAGAAACAACAGAAGGTGGTCGTTCACAAAATCGTTGGCACCAGGCGCCCAGAACAACAGGAGTGGCCGTTCACAAAATCGTTGGCCACCAGCGCCCAGAAACAACAGGAGGTGGTCTTTCGCAAATCGTTGGCGATCATTGCCCCTTTGAAATCCGAAATCCACCAGGCGCCCAGAAACAACAGAAGATGGTCGTTCACAAAATCGTTGGCACAAGGCGCCCAGAAACAACAGGAGGTGGTCGTCCACAAAATCGTTGGCACCAGGCGCCCCAGAAACAACAGGAGTTGGTCGTTCACAAAATCGTTGGCCACCAGGCGCCCAGAAACAACAGGAGGTGGTCGTTCACAAAATCGTTGGCCACCAGGCGCCCAGAAACAACAGGAGGTGGTCTTTCGCAAAATCGTTGGCGATCATTGCCCCTTTGAAATCCGAAATCCACCAGGCGCCCAGAAACAACAGAAGATGGTCGTTCACAAATCGTTGGCACAAGGCGCCCAGAACAACAGGAGGTGGTCGTTCACAAAATCGTTGTCACCAGGCGCCCAGAAACAACAGGAGGTGGTCGTTCACAAAATCGTGGCACCAGTTGCCCAGAAACAACAGGGGTGGTCATTTACAAAATCGTTGGCCATCAGGCGCCCAGAAACAACAGGAGGTGGTCGTTCACAAATCGTTGGCACCAGGCGCCCAGAAACAACATGAGGTGGTCTTTCGCAAATCGTTGGCGATCATTGCCCCTTTGAAATCCAAATCCACCAGGCGCCCAGAAACAACAGAAGATGGTCGTTCACAAAATCGTTGGCACAAGGCCCCAGAAACAACAGGAGGTGGTCGTTCACAAAATCGTTGTCACCAGGCGCCCAGAAACACAGGAGGTGGTCGTTCACAAATCGTTGGCACCAGTTGCCCAGAAACAACAGGAGGTGGTCATTTACAAAATCGTTGGCCAGCAGGTGCCCAGAAACAACTGATGTTGGTCGTTCACAAAATCGTTGGCACCAGGCGCCCAGAAATAACAGGCGGTGGCCGTTCAAAAAATCGTGGCCTGGTGCCCAGAAACTACAGGAACGTGGTCTTTCACAAAATCGTGGCACCAGGCGCCCAGTAACAACAGGAGGTGGGTCTTTTCGCAAAAATCGTTGGCGATCATTGCCCTTTGAAATCCGAAATCACCTGGCGCCCAGAAACAACAGAAGATGGTCGTTCACAAAATCGTTGGCACAAGGCGCCCAGAAACAACAGGAGGTGGTCGTTCACAAAATCGTTGTCACCAGGCGCACCAGAAACAACAGTAGGTGGTCGTTCACAAAATCGTGGCACCAGTTGCCCAGAAACAACAGGAGGTGGTCATTTACAAAATCGTTGGCCAGCAGGTGCCCAGAAACAAACATGAGGTGGTCGTTCACAAAATCGTTGGCACCAGGCGCCCAGAAACAACAGGATGTGGTCATTCACAAAATCGTTGGCCACCACGCGTTCAGAAACAACAGGCGGTGGCCGTTCACAAAATCGTTGGCACCAGGCGCCCGAAACTACAGGACGTGGTCTTTCACAAAATCGTGGCACCAGGCGCCCAGAACAACAGGAGGTGGTCGTTCACAAAATCGTTGGCCATCAGCGCCCAGAAACAACAGGAGGTGGTCGTTCACAAAATCGTTGTCACCAGCGCCCAGAAACAACGGAGGTGGTCGTTCACAAAATCGTTGGCACCAGTTGCCCAGAAACAACAGGAGGTGGTCATTTACAAAATCGTTGGCCATCAGCGCCCAGAAACAACAGGAGGTGGTCGTTCACAAATCGTTGTCACCAGGCGCCCAGAAACAACAGGAGGTGGTCGTTCACAAAATCGTTGGCACCAGTTGCCCAAAACAACGGAGGTCGTTCACAAAATCGTTGGCCATCAGGCGCCCAGAACAACAGGAGTGGTCGTTCACAAAATCGTTGTCACCAGGCGCCCGAAACAACAGGAGGTGGTCGTTCACAAATCGTTGGCACCAGTTGCCCAGAAACAACAGGAGGTGGTCATTACAAAATCGTTGGCCACCAGGCGCCCAGAAACAACAGGAGGTGGTCGTTCACAAAATCCTTGTCACCAGGCGCCCAGAAACAACAGGAAGTGGTCGTTCACAAAATCGTTGGCACCAGTTGCCCAGAAACAACAGGAGGTTGTCGTTCACAAATAGTTGGCACCAGGCGCCCAGAAACTACAGGACGTGGTCTTTAACAAAATCGTTGGCACCAGGCGCCCAGAAACAACAGGATGTGGTCATTTACAAATCGTTGGCCAGCAGGCGCCCGAAACAACAGGAGGTGGTCGTTCACAAAATCGTTGGCCATCAGGCGCCCAGAAACAACATGAGGTGGTCGTTCACAAAATCGTTGGCAACCAGGCGCCCAGAAGGAACAGGCGGTGGCCTGTCAAAAAATTCGTTGGCCCAACCAGGCGCCCAGAAACTACAGGACGTGGGTCCTGTCACAAATAGTTGGCGATCATGGCCCCTTTGAAATCCGAAATCCACCAAGGCGCCCAGAAAAAACAGGAGGTGGTCGTTCACAAAATCGTTGGCACTAGGCGCCCAGAAACAACAGAAGATGGTCCGGTCACAAAATTGTGGCACCAGGCGCCCATAAACAACAGGAGGTGGTCTTATCGCAAAAATTCGTTGGCGATCATTGCCCCTTTGAAATCCGAAATCCCACCAGGCGCCCAGAAACAACAGAAGATGGTCCGTTCACAAAATCGTTGGCACAAGGCGCCCAGAAACAACAGGAGGTGGTCGTCCACAAAATCGTTGGCACCAGGCGCCCAGAAACAACAGGAGTTGGTCGTTCACAAAATCGTTGGCCACCAGGCGCCCAGAAACAACAGGAGGTGGTCGTTCACAAAATCGTTGGCCAGCAGGTGCCCAGAAACAACATAAGGTGGTCGTTCACAAAATCGTTGGCACCAGGCGCCCAGAAACAACAGAAGGTGGTCGTTCACAAAATCGTTGGCACCAGGCGCCCAGAAACAACAGGAGGTGGCCGTTCACAAAATCGTTGGCCACCAGGCGCCCAGAAACAACAGGAGGTGGTCTTTCGCAAAATCGTTGGCGATCATTGCCCCTTTGAAATCCGAAATCCACCAGGCGCCCAGAAACAACAGAAGATGGTCGTTCACAAAATCGTTGGCACCAGGCGCCCAGAAACAACAGGAGTTGGTCGTTCACAAAATCGTTGGCCACCAGGCGCCCAGAAACAACAGGAGGTGGTCGTTCACAAAATCGTTGGCCAGCAGGTGCCCAGAAACAACATGAGGTGGTCGTTCACAAAATCGTTGGCACCAGGCGCCCAGAAACAACAGAAGGTGGTCGTTCACAAAATCGTTGGCACCAGGCGCCCAGAAACTACAGGACGTGGTCTTTCACAAAATCGTTGGCTATCATGGCCCCTTTGAAATCCGAAATCCACCAGGCGCCCAGAAACAACAGAAGATGGTCGTTCACAAAATCGTTGGCACAAGGCGCCCAGAAACAACAGGAGGTGGTCGTTCACAAAATCGTTGTCACCAGGCGCCCAGAAACAACAGGAGGTGGTCGTTCACAAAATCGTTGGCACCAGTTGCCCAGAAACAACAGGAGGTGGTCATTTACAAAATCGTTGGCCAGCAGGTGCCCAGAAACAACATGAGGTGGTCGTTCACAAAATCGTTGGCACCAGGCGCCCAGAAATAACAGGCGGTGGCCGTTCAAAAAATCGTTGGCCTGGTGCCCAGAAACTACAGGACGTGGTCTTTCACAAAATCGTTGGCACCAGGCGCCCAGTAACAACAGGAGGTGGTCTTTCGCAAAAATCGTTGGCGATCATTGCCCCTTTGAAATCCGAAATCCACCAGGCGCCCAGAAACAACAGAAGATGGTCGTTCACAAAATCGTTGGCACAAGGCGCCCAGAAACAACAGGAGGTGGTCGTTCACAAAATCGTTGTCACCAGGCGCCCAGAAACAACAGGAGGTGGTCGTTCACAAAATCGTTGTCACCAGGCGCCCAGAAACAACAGGAGGTGGTCGTTCACAAAATCGTTGGCACCAGGCGCCCAGAAACAACAGGAGGTGGTCTTTCGCAAAATCGTTGGCGATCATTGCCCCTTTGAAATCCAAAATCCACCAGGCGCCCAGAAACAACAGAAGATGGTCGTTCACAAAATCGTTGGCCAGCAGGTGCCCAGAACAACAGGAGGTGGTCGTTCACAAAATCATTGGCCACCAGGCGCCCAGAAACAACAGGAGGTGGTCGTTCACAAAATCGTTGTCACCAGGCGCCCAGAAACAACAGGAGGTGGTCGTTCACAAAATCGTTGGCACCAGTTGCCCAGAAACAACAGGAGGTGGTCGTTCACAAAATAGTTGGCACCAGGCGCCCAGAAACTACAGGACGTGGTCTTTAACAAAATCGTTGGCACCAGGCGCCCAGAAACAACAGGATGTGGTCATTTACAAAATCGTTGGCCAGCAGGCGCCCAGAAACAACAGGAGGTGGTCGTTCACAAAATCGTTGGCCATCAGGCGCCCAGAAACAACATGAGGTGGTCGTTCACAAAATCGTTGGCACCAGGCGCCCAGAAATAACAGGCGGTGGCCGTTCAAAAAATCGTTGGCACCAGGCGCCCAGAAACTACAGGACGTGGTCTTTCACAAAATCGTTGGCGATCATGGCCCCTTTGAAATCCGAAATCCACCAGGCGCCCAGAAAAAACAGGAGGTGGTCGTTCACAAAATCGTTGGCACCAGGCGCCCAGAAACAACAGAAGATGGTCGTTCACAAAATTGTTGGCACCAGGCGCCCAGAAACAACAGGAGGTGGTCTTTCGCAAAATCGTTGGCGATCATTGCCCCTTTGAAATCCGAAATCCACCAGGCGCCCAGAAACAACAGAAGATGGTCGTTCACAAAATCGTTGGCACAAGGCGCCCAGAAACAACAGGAGGTGGTCGTTCACAAAATCGTTGTCACCAGGCGCCCAGAAACAACAGGAGGTGGTCGTTCACAAAATCGTTGGCACCAGTTGCCCAGAAACAACAGGAGGTGGTCATTTACAAAATCGTTGGCCAGCAGGTGCCCAGAAACAACATGAGGTGGTCGTTCACAAAATCGTTGGCACCAGGCGCCCAGAAACAACAGAAGGTGGTCGTTCACAAAATCGTTGGCACCAGGCGCCCAGAAACAACAGGAGGTGGCCGTTCACAAAATCGTTGGCCACCAGGCGCCCAGAAACAACAGGAGGTGGTCTTTCGCAAAATCGTTGGCGATCATTGCCCCTTTGAAATCCGAAATCCACCAGGCGCCCAGAAACAACAGAAGATGGTCGTTCACAAAATCGTTGGCACAAGGCGCCCAGAAACAACAGGAGGTGGTCGTCCACAAAATCGTTGGCACCAGGCGCCCAGAAACAACAGGAGTTGGTCGTTCACAAAATCGTTGGCCACCAGGCGCCCAGAAACAACAGGAGGTGGTCGTTCACAAAATCGTTGGCCACCAGGCGCCCAGAAACAACAGGAGGTGGTCTTTCGCAAAATCGTTGGCGATCATTGCCCCTTGAAAAACGAAATCCACCAGGCGCCCAGAAACAACAGAAGATGGTCGTTCACAAATCGTTGGCACAAGGCGCCCAGAAACAACAGGAGGTGGTCGTCCACAAAATCGTTGGCACCAGGCGCCCAGAAACAACAGGAGTTGGTCGTTCACAAAATCGTTGGCACAAGGCGCCCAGAAACAACAGGAGGTGGTCGTTCACAAAATCGTTGGCACCAGGCGCCCAGAAACAACAGGAGGTGGTCTTTCGCAAAATCGTTGGCGATCATTGCCCCTTGAAATCCAAAATCCACCAGGCGCCCAGAAACAACAGAAGATGGTCGTTCACAAAATCGTTGGCACAAGGCGCCCAGAAACAACAGGAGGTGGTCGTTCACAAAATCGTTGTCACCAGGCGCCCAGAAACAACAGGAGGTGGTCGTTCACAAAATCGTTGGCACCAGTTGCCCAGAAACAACAGGAGGTGGTCATTTACAAAATCGTTGGCCAGCAGGTGCCCAGAAACAACATGAGGTGGTCGTTCACAAAATCGTTGGCACCAGGCGCCCAGAAATAACAGGCGGTGGCCGTTCAAAAAATCGTTGGCCTGGTGCCCAGAAACTACAGGACGTGGTCTTTCACAAAATCGTTGGCACCAGGCGCCCAGTAACAACAGGAGGTGGTCTTTCGCAAAATCGTTGGCGATCATTGCCCCTTTGAAATCCGAAATCCACCAGGCGCCCAGAAACAACAGAAGATGGTCGTTCACAAATCGTTGGCACAAGGCGCCAGAAACAACAGGAGGTGGTCGTTCACAAAATCGTTGTCACCAGGCGCCCAGAAACAACAGGAGGTGGTCGTTCACAAAATCGTTGGCACCAGTTGCCCAGAAACAACAAGAGGTGGTCATTTACAAAATCGTTGGCCAGCAGGTGCCCAGAAAAACATGAGGTGGTCGTTCACAAATCGTTGGCACCAGGCGCCCAGAAACAACAGGATGTGGTCATTCACAAAATCGTTGGCCACCACGCGTTCAGAAACAACAGGCGGTGGCCGTTCACAAAATCGTTGGCACCAGGCGCCCAGAAACTACAGGACGTGGTCTTTCACAAAATTGTTGGCACCAGGCGCCCAGAAACAACAGGAGGTGGTCGTTCACAAAATCGTTGGCCATCAGGCGCCCAGAAACAACAGGAGGTGGTCGTTCACAAAATCGTTGTCACCAGGCGCCCAGAAACAACAGGAGGTGGTCGTTCACAAAATCGTTGGCACCAGTTGCCCAGAAACAACAGGAGGTGGTCATTTACAAAATCGTTGGCCATCAGGCGCCCAGAAACAACAGGAGGTGGTCGTTCACAAAATCGTTGTCACCAGGCGCCCAGAAACAACAGGAGGTGGTCGTTCACAAAATCGTTGGCACCAGTTGCCCAGAAACAACAGGAGGTGGTCGTTCACAAAATCGTTGGCCATCAGGCGCCCAGAAACAACAGGAGGTGGTCGTTCACAAATCGTTGTCACCAGGCGCCCAGAAACAACAGGAGGTGGTCGTTCACAAAATCGTTGGCACCAGTTGCCCAGAAACAACAGGAGGTGGTCATTTACAAAATCGTTGGCCACCAGGCGCCCAGAAACAACAGGAGGTGGTCGTTCACAAAATCCTTGTCACCAGGCGCCCAGAAACAACAGGAAGTGGTCGTTCACAAAATCGTTGGCACCAGTTGCCCAGAAACAACAGGAGGTTGTCGTTCACAAAATAGTTGGCACCAGGCGCCCAGAAACTACAGGACGTGGTCTTTAACAAAATCGTTGGCACCAGGCGCCCAGAAACAACAGGATGTGGTCATTTACAAAATCGTTGGCCAGCAGGCGCCCAGAAACAACAGGAGGTGGTCGTTCACAAAATCGTTGGCCATCAGGCGCCCAGAAACAACATGAGGTGGTCGTTCACAAAATCGTTGGCACCAGGCGCCCAGAAATAACAGGCGGTGGCCGTTCAAAAATCGTTGGCACCAGGCGCCCAGAAACTACAGGACGTGGTCTTTCACAAAATCGTTGGCGATCATGGCCCCTTTGAAATCCGAAATCCACCAGGCGCCCAGAAAAAACAGGAGGTGGTCGTTCACAAAATCGTTGGCACCAGGCGCCCAGAAACAACAGAAGATGGTCGTTCACAAAATTGTTGGCACCAGGCGCCCAGAAACAACAGGAGGTGGTCTTTCGCAAAATCGTTGGCGATCATTGCCCCTTTGAAATCCGAAATCCACCAGGCGCCCAGAAACAACAGAAGATGGTCGTTCACAAAATCGTTGGCACAAGGCGCCCAGAAACAACAGGAGGTGGTCGTCCACAAAATCGTTGGCACCAGGCGCCCAGAAACAACAGGAGTTGGTCGTTCACAAATCGTTGGCCACCAGGCGCCCAGAAACAACAGGAGGTGGTCGTTCACAAAATCGTTGGCCAGCAGGTGCCCAGAAACAACATGAGGTGGTCGTTCACAAAATCGTTGGCACCAGGCGCCCAGAAACAACAGAAGGTGGTCGTTCACAAAATCGTTGGCACCAGGCGCCCAGAAACAACAGGAGGTGGCCGTTCACAAAATCGTTGGCCACCAGGCGCCCAGAAACAACAGGAGGTGGTCTTTCGCAAAATCGTTGGCGATCATTGCCCCTTTGAAATCCGAAATCCACCAGGCGCCCAGAAACAACAGAAGATGGTCGTTCACAAAATTGTTGGCACCAGGCGCCCAGAAACAACAGGAGTTGGTCGTTCACAAAATCGTTGGCCACCAGGCGCCCAGAAACAACAGGAGGTGGTCGTTCACAAAATCGTTGGCCAGCAGGTGGCCAGAAACAACATGAGGTGGTCGTTCACAAAATCGTTGGCACCAGGCGCCCAGAAACAACAGAAGGTGGTCGTTCACAAAATCGTTGGCACCAGGCGCCCAGAAACTACAGGACGTGGTCTTTCACAAAATCGTTGGCGATCATGGCCCCTTTGAAATCCGAAATCCACCAGGCGCCCAGAAACAACAGAAGATGGTCGTTCACAAAATCGTTGGCCAGCAGGTGCCCAGAAACAACAGGAGGTGGTCGTTCACAAAATCGTTGTCACCAGGCGCCCAGAAACAACAGGCGGTGGCCGTTCAAAAAATCGTTGGCCTGGTGCCCAGAAACTACAGGACGTGGTCTTTCACAAAATCGTTGGCACCAGGCGCCCAGTAACAACAGGAGGTGGTCTTTCGCAAAATCGTTGGCGATCATTGCCCCTTTGAAATCCGAAATCCACCAGGCGCCCAGAAACAACAGGCGGTGGCCGTTCAAAAAATCGTTGGCCTGGTGCCCAGAAACTACAGGACGTGGTCTTTCACAAAATCGTTGGCACCAGGCGCCCAGTAACAACAGGAGGTGGTCGTTCACAAAATCGTTGTCACCAGGCGCCCAGAAACAACAGGAGGTGGTCGTTCACAAAATCGTTGTCACCAGGCGCCCAGAAACAACAGGAGGTGGTCGTTCACAAAATCGTTGGCACCAGTTGCCCAGAAACAACAGGAGGTGGTCATTTACAAAATCGTTGGCCATCAGGCGCCCAGAAACAACAGGAGGTGGTCGTTCACAAAATCGTTGGCACCAGGCGCCCAGAAACAACAGGAGGTGGTCTTTCGCAAAATCGTTGGCGATCATTGCCCCTTTGAAATCCAAAATCCACCAGGCGCCCAGAAACAACAGAAGATGGTCGTTCACAAAATCGTTGGCCAGCAGGTGCCCAGAAACAACAGGAGGTGGTCGTTCACAAAATCGTTGGCCACCAGGCGCCCAGAAACAACAGGAGGTGGTCGTTCACAAAATCGTTGTCACCAGGCGCCCAGAAACAACAGGAGGTGGTCGTTCACAAAATCGTTGGCACCAGTTGCCCAGAAACAACAGGAGGTGGTCGTTCACAAAATAGTTGGCACCAGGCGCCCAGAAACTACAGGACGTGGTCTTTAACAAAATCGTTGGCACCAGGCGCCCAGAAACAACAGGATGTGGTCATTTACAAAATCGTTGGCCAGCAGGTGCCCAGAAACAACATGAGGTGGTCGTTCACAAAATCGTTGGCACCAGGCGCCCAGAAATAACAGGCGGTGGCCGTTCAAAAAATCGTTGGCCTGGTGCCCAGAAACTACAGGACGTGGTCTTTCACAAAATCGTTGGCACCAGGCGCCCAGTAACAACAGGAGGTGGTCTTTCGCAAAATCGTTGGCGATCATTGCCCCTTTGAAATCCGAAATCCACCAGGCGCCCAGAAACAACAGAAGATGGTCGTTCACAAAATCGTTGGCACAAGGCGCCCAGAAACAACAGGAGGTGGTCGTTCACAAAATCGTTGTTACCAGGCGCCCAGAAACAACAGGAGGTGGTCGTTCACAAAATCGTTGTCACCAGGCGCCCAGAAACAACAGGAGGTGGTCGTTCACAAAATCGTTGGCACCAGTTGCCCAGAAACAACAGGAGGTGGTCATTTACAAAATCGTTGGCCATCAGGCGCCCAGAAACAACAGGAGGTGGTCGTTCACAAAATCGTTGGCACCAGGCGCCCAGAAACAACAGGAGGTGGTCTTTCGCAAAATCGTTGGCGATCATTGCCCCTTTGAAATCCAAAATCCACCAGGCGCCCAGAAACAACAGAAGATGGTCGTTCACAAAATCGTTGGCCAGCAGGTGCCCAGAAACAACAGGAGGTGGTCGTTCACAAAATCGTTGGCCACCAGGCGCCCAGAAACAACAGGAGGTGGTCGTTCACAAAATCGTTGTCACCAGGCGCCCAGAAACAACAGGAGGTGGGTCGTTCACAAAATCGTTGGCCACCAGGCGCCCAGAAACAACAGGAGGTGGTCGTTCACAAAATCGTTGTCACCAGGCGCCCAGAAACAACAGAAGATGGTCGTTCACAAAATCGTTGGCACAAGGCGCCCAGAAACAACAGGAGGTGGTCGTCCACAAAATCGTTGGCACCAGGCGCCCAGAAACAACAGGAGTTGGTCGTTCACAAAATCGTTGGCCACCAGGCGCCCAGAAACAACAGGAGGTGGTCGTTCACAAAATCGTTGTCACCAGGCGCCCAGAAACAACAGGAGGTGGTCGTTCACAAAATCGTTGGCACCAGTTGCCCAGAAACAACAGGAGGTGGTCATTTACAAAATCGTTGGCCATCAGGCGCCCAGAAACAACAGGAGGTGGTCGTTCACAAAATCGTTGGCACCAGGCGCCCAGAAACAACAGGAGGTGGTCTTTCGCAAAATCGTTGGCGATCATTGCCCCTTTGAAATCCAAAATCCACCAGGCGCCCAGAAACAACAGAAGATGGTCGTTCACAAAATCGTTGGCACAAGGCGCCCAGAAACAACAGGAGGTGGTCGTTCACAAAATCGTTGGCCAGCAGGTGCCCAGAAACAACAGGAGGTGGTCGTTCACAAAATCGTTGTCACCAGGCGCCCAGAAACAACAGGCGGTGGCCGTTCAAAAAATCGTTGGCCTGGTGCCCAGAAACTACAGGAGGTGGTCGTTCACAAAATCGTTGTCACCAGGCGCCCAGAAACAACAGGAGGTGGTCGTTCACAAAATCGTTGGCACCAGTTGCCCAGAAACAACAGGAGGTGGTCATTTACAAAATCGTTGGCCAGCAGGTGCCCAGAAACAACATGAGGTGGTCGTTCACAAAATCGTTGGCACCAGGCGCCCAGAAACAACAGGATGTGGTCATTCACAAAATCGTTGGCCACCACGCGTTCAGAAACAACAGGCGGTGGCCGTTCACAAAATCGTTGGCACCAGGCGCCCAGAAACTACAGGACGTGGTCTTTCACAAAATCGTTGGCACCAGGCGCCCAGAAACAACAGGAGGTGGTCGTTCACAAAATCGTTGGCCATCAGGCGCCCAGAAACAACAGGAGGTGGTCGTTCACAAAATCGTTGGCACCAGGCGCCCAGAAACAACAGGTGGTGGTCTTTCGCAAAATCGTTGGCGATCATTGCCCCTTTGAAATCCGAAATCCACCAGGCGCCCAGAAACAACAGAAGATGGTCGTTCACAAAATCGTTGGCACAAGGCGCCCAGAAACAACAGGAGGTGGTCGTTCACAAAATCGTTGTCACCAGGCGCCCAGAAACAACAGGAGGTGGTCGTTCACAAAATCGTTGGCACCAGTTGCCCAGAAACAACAGGAGGTGGTCATTTACAAAATCGTTGGCCAGCAGGTGCCCAGAAACAACATGAGGTGGTCGTTCACAAAATCGTTGGCACCAGGCGCCCAGAAACAACAGGATGTGGTCATTCACAAAATCGTTGGCCACCACGCGTTCAGAAACAACAGGAGATGGTCGTTCACAAAATCGTTGGCACCAGGCGCCCAGAAACAACAGGACGTGGTCTTTCACAAAATCGTTGGCGATCATGGCCCCTTTGAAATCCGAAATCCACCAGGCGCCCAGAAACAACAGGAGGTGGTCGTTCACAAAATCGTTGGCACCAGGCGCCCAGAAACAACAGGATGTGGTCATTCACAAAATCGTTGGCCACCAGGCGTTCAGAAACAACAGGAGATGGTCGTTCACAAAATCGTTGGCACCAGGCGCCCAGAAACAACAGGAGGTGGTCGTTCACAAAATCGTTGGCACCAGTTGCCCAGAAACAACATGAGGTGGTCGTTCACAAAATCGTTGGCACCAGGCGCCCAGAAACTACAGGACGTGGTCTTTCACAAAATCGTTGGCGATCATGGCCCCTTTGAAATCCGAAATCCACCAGGCGCCCAGAAACAACAGGAGATGGTCGTTCACAAAATCGTTGGCACCAGGCGCCCAGAAATAACAGGACGTGGTCTTTCACAGAATCCTTGGCACCAGGCGCCCAGAAACAACAGGAGGTGGTCGTTCACAAAATCTTTGGCACCAGGCGCCCAGAAACAACAGGAGGTGGTCTTTCACAAAATCGTTGGCGATCATTGCCCCTTTGAAATCCGAAATCCACCAGGCGCCCAGAAACAACAGGAGGTGGTCGTTCACAAAATCGTTGGCCACCAGGCGCCCAGAAACAACAGGAGGTGGTCGTTCACAAAATCGTTGTCACCAGGCGCCCAGAAACAACAGGAGGTGGTCGTTCACAAAATCGTTGGCACCAGTTGCCCAGAAACAACAGGAGGTGGTCGTTCACAAAATAGTTGGCACCAGGCGCCCAGAAACTACAGGACGTGGTCTTTCACAAAATCGTTGGCACCAGGCGCCCAGAAACAACAGGATGTGGTCATTTACAAAATCGTTGGCCAGCAGGCGCCCAGAAACAACAGGAGGTGGTCGTTCACAAAATCGTTGGCCATCAGGCGCCCAGAAACAACATGAGGTGGTCGTTCACAAAATCGTTGGCACCAGGCGCCCAGAAATAACAGGCGGTGGCCGTTCAAAAAATCGTTGGCACCAGGCGCCCAGAAACTACAGGACGTGGTCTTTCACAAAATCGTTGGCGATCATGGCCCCTTTGAAATCCGAAATCCACCAGGCGCCCAGAAAAAACAGGAGGTGGTCGTTCACAAAATCGTTGGCACCAGGCGCCCAGAAACAACAGAAGATGGTCGTTCACAAAATTGTTGGCACCAGGCGCCCAGAAACTACAGGATGTGGTCATTCACAAAATCGTTGTCCACGAGGCGTTCAGAAACAACAGGAGGTGGTCGTTCACAAAATCGTTGGCACCAGGCGCCCAGAAATAACAGGCGGTGGCCGTTCACAAAATCGTTGGCACCAGGCGCCCAGAAACTACAGGACGTGGTCTTTCACAAAATCGTTGGCACCAGGCGCCCAGAAACAACAGGAGGTGGTCGTTCACAAAATCGTTGGCCATCAGGCGCCCAGAAACAACAGGAGGTGGTCGTTCACAAAATCGTTGGCACCAGGCGCCCAGAAACAACAGGAGGTGGTCTTTCGCAAAATCGTTGGCGATCATTGCCCCTTTGAAATCCGAAATCCACCAGGCGCCCAGAAACAACAGAAGATGGTCGTTCACAAAATCGTTGGCACAAGGCGCCCAGAAACAACAGGAGGTGGTCGTTCACAAAATCGTTGTCACCAGGCGCCCAGAAACAACAGGAGGTGGTCGTTCACAAAATCGTTGGTACCAGTTGCCCAGAAACAACAGGAGGTGGTCATTTACAAAATCGTTGGCCAGCAGGTGCCCAGAAACAACATGAGGTGGTCGTTCACAAAATCGTTGGCACCAGGCGCCCAGAAATAACAGGCGGTGGCCGTTCAAAAAATCGTTGGCCTGGTGCCCAGAAACTACAGGACGTGGTCTTTCACAAAATCGTTGGCGATCATGGCCCCTTTGAAATCCGAAATCCACCAGGCGCCCAGAAACAACAGGAGGTGGTCGTTCACAAAATCGTTGGCACCAGGCGCCCAGAAACTACAGGAGGTGGTCTTTCACAAAATCGTTGGCGATCATGGCCCCTTTGAAATCCGAAATCCACCAGGCGCCCAGAAACAACAGGAGGTGGTCGTTCACAAAATCGTTGGCACCAGGCGCCCAGAAACAACCGAAGATGGTCGTTCACAAAATCGTTGGCACAAGGCGCCCAGAAGCAACAGGAGGTGGTCGTCCACAAAATCGTTGGCACCAGGCGCCCAGAAATAACAGGCGGTGGCCGTTCAAAAAATCGTTGGCACCAGGCGCCCAGAAACTACAGGACGTGGTCTTTCACAAAATCGTTGGCGATCATGGTCCCTTTGAATTCCGAAATCCACCAGGCGCCCAGAAACAACAGGAGGTGGTCGTTCACAAAATCGTTGGCACCAGGCGCCCAGAAACTACAGGACGTGGTCTTTCACAAAATCGTTGGCACCAGGCGCCCAGAAACAACAGGAGGTGGTCGTTCACAAAATCGTTGGCGATCATGGCCGCTTTGAAATCCGAAATCCACCAGGCGCCCAGAAACAACAGGATGTGGTCATTTACAAAATCGTTGGCCAGCAGGCGCCCAGAAACAACAGGAGGTGGTCGTTCACAAAATCGTTGGCCATCAGGCGCCCAGAAACAACATGAGGTGGTCGTTCACAAAATCGTTGGCACCAGGCGCCCAGAAATAACAGGCGGTGGCCGTTCAAAAAATCGTTGGCACCAGGCGCCCAGAAACTACAGGACGTGGTCTTTCACAAAATCGTTGGCGATCATGGTCCCTTTGAAATCCGAAATCCACCAGGCGCCCAGAAACAACAGGAGGTGGTCGTTCACAAAATCGTTGGCACCAGGCGCCCAGAAACTACAGGACGTGGTCTTTCACAAAATCGTTGTCACCAGGCGCCCAGAAACAACAGGAGGTGGTCGTTCACAAAATCGTTGGCCATCAGGCGCCCAGAAACAACAGGAGGTGGTCGTTCACAAAATCGTTGGCACCAGGCGCCCAGAAACAACAGTAGGTGGTCGTTCACAAAATCGTTGGTCATCAGGCGCCCAGAAACAACAGGAGGTGGTCGTTCACAAAATCGTTGGCACCAGGCGCCCAGAAACAACAGGAGGTGGTCTTTCACAAAATCGTTGGCGATCATTGCCCCTTTGAAATCCGAAATCCACCAGGCGCCCAGAAACAACAGGAGGTGGTCGTTCACAAAATCGTTGGCACAAGGCGCCCAGAAACAACAGGAGGTGGTCGTTCACAAAATCGTTGGCACCAGGCGCCCAGAAATAACAGGCGGTGGCCGTTCACAAAATCGCTGGCACCAGGCGCCCAGAAACTACAGGACGTGGTCTTTCACAAAATCGTTGGCACCAGGCGCCCAGAAATAACAGGAGGTGGTCGTTCACAAAATCGTTGGCCATCAGGCGCCCAGAAACAACAGGAGGTGGTCGTTCACAAAATCGTTGGCACCAGGCGCCCAGAAACAACAGGAGGTGGTCTTTCACAAAATCGTTGGCGATCATTGCCCCTTTGAAATCCGAAATCCACCAGGCGCCCAGAAACAACAGGAGGTGGTCGTTCACAAAATCGTTGGCCACCAGGCGCCCAGAAACAACAGGAGGTGGTCGTTCACAAAATCGTTGGCACCAGGCGCCCAGAAACAACAGGAGGTGGTAGTTCACAAAATCGTTGGCACCAGTTGCCCAGAAACAACAGGAGGTGGTCATTTGCAAAATCTTTGGCCAGCAGGTGCCCAGAAACAGCATGAGGTGGTCGTTCACAAAATCGTTGGCCATCAGGCGCCCAGAAACAACATGAGGTGGTCGTTCACAAAATCGTTGGCACCAGGCGCCCAGAAACAACAGGAGGTGGTCTTTCACAAAATCGTTGGCGATCATTGCCGCTTTGAAATCCGAAATCCACCAGGCGCCCAGAAACAACAGGAGGTGGTCGTTCACAAAATCGTTGGCCACCAGGCGCCCAGAAACAACAGGAGGTGGTCGTTCACAAAATCGTTGGCACCAGGCGCCCAGAAACAACAGGAGGTGGTAGTTCACAAAATCGTTGGCACCAGTTGCCCAGAAACAACAGGAGGTGGTCATTTGCAAAATCTTTGGCCAGCAGGTGCCCAGAAACAGCATGAGGTGGTCGTTCACAAAATCGTTGGCCATCAGGCGCCCAGAAACAACATGAGGTGGTCGTTCACAAAATCGTTTGCACCAGGCGCCCAGAAACAACAGGAGGTGGTCTTTCACAAAATCGTTGGCGATCATTGCCCCTTTGAAATCCGAAATCCACCAGGCGCCCAGAAACAACAGGAGGTGGTCGTTCACAAAATCGTTGGCCACCAGGCGCCCAGAAACAACAGGAGGTGGTCGTTCACAAAATCGTTGGCACCAGGCGCCCAGAAACAACAGGAGGTGGTAGTTCACAAAATCGTTGGCCATCAGGCGCCCAGAAACAACATGAGGTGGTCGTTCACAAAATCGTTGGCCACCAGGCGCCCAGAAACAACAGGAGGTGGTCGTTCACAAAATCGTTGTCACCAGGCGCCCAGAAACAACAGGAGGTGGTAGTTCACAAAATCGTTGGCACCTGTTGCCCAGAAACAACAGGAGGTGGTCATTTACAAAATCTTTGGCCACCAGGTGCCCAGAAACAGCATGAGGTGGTCGTTCACAAAATCGTTGGCACCAGGCGCCCAGAAACTACAGGACGTGGTCTTTCACAAAATCGTTGGCACCAGGCGCCCAGAAATAACAGGAGGTGGTCGTTCACAAAATCGTTGGCCATCAGGCGCCCAGAAACAACAGGAGGTGGTCGTTCACAAAATCGTTGGCACCAGGCGCCCAGAAACAACAGGAGGTGGTCTTTCACAAAATCGTTGGCGATCATTGCCCCTTTGAAATCCGAAATCCACCAGGCGCCCAGAAACAACAGGAGGTGTTCGTTCACAAAATCGTTGGCACCAGTTGCCCAGAAACAACAGGAGGTGGTCATTTACAAAATCGTTGGCCAGCAGGTGCCCAGAAACAGCATGAGGTGGTCGTTCACAAAATCGTTGGCACCAGGCGCCCAGAAATAACAGGCGGTGGCCGTTCAAAAAATCGTTGGCACCAGGCGCCCAGAAACTACAGGACGTGGTCTTTCACAAAATCGTTGGCGATCATGGCCCCTTTGAAATCCGAAATTCACCAGGCGCTCAGAAACAACAGGAGGTGGTCGTTCACAAAATCGTTGGCGCCAGGCGCCCAGAAACTACAGGACGTGGTCTTTCACAAAATCGTTGGCGATCATGGCCCCTTTGAAATCCGAAATCCACTAGGCGCCCAGAAACAACAGGAGGAGGTCGTTCACAAAATCGTTGGCCACCAGGCGCCCAGAAACAACAGGAGGTGGTCGTTCACAAAATCGTTGTCACCAGGCGCCCAGAAACAACAGGAGGTGTTCGTTCACAAAATCGTTGGCACCAGTTGCCCAGAAACAACAGGAGGTGGTCATTTACAAAATCGTTGGCCAGCAGGTGCCCAGAAACAGCATGAGGTGGTCGTTCACAAAATCGTTGGCACCAGGCGCCCAGAAATAACAGGCGGTGGCCGTTCAAAAAATCGTTGGCACCAGGCGCCCAGAAACTACAGGACGTGGTCTTTCACAAAATCGTTGGCGATCATGGCCCCTTTGAAATCCGAAATCCACTAGGCGCCCAGAAACAACAGGAGGTGGTCGTTCACAAAATCGTTGGCGCCAGGCGCCCAGAAACTACAGGACGTGGTCTTTTACAAAATCGTTGGCGATCATGGCCCCTTTGAAATCCGAAATTCACCAGGCGCCCAGAAACAACAGGAGGTGGTCGTTCACAAAATCGTTGGCGCCAGGCGCCCAGAAACTACAGGACGTGGTCTTTCACAAAATCGTTGGCGATCATGGCCCCTTTGAAATCCGAAATCCACTAGGCGCCCAGAAACAACAGGAGGTGGTCGTTCACAAAATCGTTGGCGCCAGGCGCCCAGAAACTACAGGACGTGGTCTTTTACAAAATCGTTGGCGATCATGGCCCCTTTGAAATCCGAAATCCACTAGGCGCCCAGAAACTACAGGACGTGGTCTTTCACAAAATCGTTGGCGATCATGGCCCCTTTGAAATCCGAAATTCACCAGGCGCCCAGAAATAACAGGCGGTGGCCGTTCAAAAAATCGTTGGCACCAGGCGCCCAGAAACTACAGGACGTGGTCTTTCACAAAATCGTTGGCGATCATGGCCCCTTTGAAATCCGAAATCCACCAGGCGCCCAGAAACAACAGGAGGTGGTCGTTCACAAAATCGTTGGCACCAGGCACCCAGAAACTACAGGACGTGGTCTTTCACAAAATCGTTGGCACCAGGCGCCCAGAAACAACAGGAGGTGGTCGTTCACAAAATCGTTGGCCATTAGGCGCCCAGAAACAACAGGAGGTGGTCGTTCACAAAATCGTTGGCCACCAGGCGCCCAGAAACAACAGGAGGTGGTCGTTCACAAAATCGTTGTCACCAGGCGCCCAGAAACAACAGGAGGTTGTAGTTCACAAAATCGTTGGCACCAGTTGCCCAGAAACAACAGGCGGTGGTCATTTACAAAATCGTTGGCCAGCAGGTGCCCAGAAACAGCATGAGGTGGTCGTTCACAAAATCGTTGGCACCAGGCGCCCAGAAATAACAGGCGGTGGCCGTTCAAAAAATCGTTGGCACCAGGCGCCCAGAAACTACAGGACGTGGTCTTTCACAAAATCGTTGGCGATCATGGCCCCTTTGAAATCCGAAATCCACCAGGCGCCCAGAAACAACAGGAGGTGGTCGTTCACAAAATCGTTGGCACCAGGCGCCCAGAAAATACAGGAAGTGGTCTTTCACAAAATCGTTGGCGATCATGGCCCCTTTGAAATCCGAAATCCACCAGGCGCCCAGAAACAACAGGAGGTGGTCGTTCAAAAAATCGTTGGCACCAGGCGCCCAGAAACAACAGGAGGTGGTCGTTCACAAAATCGTTGGCACCAGGCGCCCAGAAATAACAGGCGGTGGCCGTTCACAAAATCGTTGGCAATCAGGCGCCCAGAAACAACAGGAGGTGGTCGTTCACAAAATCGTTGGCGATCATTGCCCCTTTGAAATCCGAAATCCACCAGGCGCCCAGAAACAACAGGAGGTGGTCGTTCACAAAATCGTTGGCAATCAGGCGCCCAGAAACAACAGGAGGTGGTCTTTCACAAAATCGTTGGCGATCATTGCCCCTTTGAAATCCGAAATCCACCAGGCGCCCAGAAACAACAGGAGGTGGTCGTTCACAAAATCGTTGGCACCAGGCGCCCAGAAACAACAGGAGGTGGTCGTTCACAAAATCGTTGGCACCAGGCGCCCAGAAATAACAGGCGGTGGCCGTTCACAAAATCGTTGGCACCAGGCGCCCAGAAACTACAGGACTTGGTCTTTCACAAAATTGTTGGCACCAGGCGCCCAGAAATAACAGGAGGTGGTCGTTCACAAAATCGTTGGCCATCAGGCGCCCAGAAACAACAGGAGGTGGTCGTTCACAAAATCGTTGGCACCAGGCGCCCAGAAACAACAGGAGGTGGTCTTTCACAAAATCGTTGGCGATCATTGCCCCTTTGAAATCCGAAATCCACCAGGCGCCCAGAAACAACAGGAGGTGGTCGTTCACAAAATCGTTGGCCACCAGGCACCCAGAAACAACAGGAGGTGGTCGTTCACAAAATCGTTGTCACCAGGCGCCCAGAAACAACAGGAGGTGGTAGTTCACAAAATCGTTGGCACCAGTTGCCCAGAAACAACAGGAGGTGGTCATTTACAAAATCGTTGGCCAGCAGGTGCCCAGAAACAGCATGAGGTGGTCGTTCACAAAATCGTTGGCACCAGGCGCCCAGAAACAACAGGAGGTGGTCTTTCACAAAATCGTTGGCGATCATTGCCCCTTTGAAATCCGAAATCCACCAGGCGCCCAGAAACAACAGGAGGTCGTCGTTCACAAAATCGTTGGCACCAGGCGCCCAGAAACAACAGGAGGTTGTCGTTCACAAAATCGTTGGCACCAGGCGCCCAGAAATAACAGGCGGTGGCCGTTCACAAAATCGTTGGCACCAGGCGCCCAGAAACTACAGGACGTGGTCTTTCACAAAATCGTTGGCACCAGGCGCCCAGAAACAACAGGAGGTGGTCGTTCACAAAATCGTTGGCAATCAGGCGCCCAGAAACAACAGGAGGTGGTCGTTCACAAAATCGTTGGCACCAGGCGCCCAGAAACAACAGGAGGTGGTCTTTCACAAAATCGTTGGCGATCATTGCCCCTTTGAAATCCGAAATCCACCAGGCGCCCAGAAACAACAGGAGGTCGTCGTTCACAAAATCGTTGGCACCAGGCGCCCAGAAACAACAGGAGGTGGTCGTTCACAAAATCGTTGGCACCAGGCGCCCAGAAATAACAGGCGGTGGCCGTTCACAAAATCGTTGGCACCAGGCGCCCAGAAACTACAGGACGTGGTCTTTCACAAAATCGTTCGCACCAGGCGCCCAGAAACAACAGGAGGTGGTCGTTCACAAAATCGTTGGCAATCAGGCGCCCAGAAACAACAGGAGGTGGTCGTTCACAAAATCGTTGGCACCAGGCGCCCAGAAACAACAGGAGGTGGTAGTTCACAAAATCGTTGGCACCAGTTGCCCAGAAACAACAGGAGGTGGTCATTTACAAAATCGTTGGCCAGCAGGTGCCCAGAAACAGCATGAGGTGGTCGTTCACAAAATCGTTGTCACCAGGCGCCCAGAAACAACAGGAGGTGGTCGTTCACAAAATCGTTGGCACCAGGCGCCCAGAAACAACAGGAGGTGGTCGTTCACAAAATCGTTGGCACCAGGCGCCCAGAAATAACAGGCGGTGGCCGTTCACAAATCGTTGGCACCAGGCGCCCAGAAACTACAGGACGTGGTCTTTCACAAAATCGTTGGCACCAGGCGCCCAGAAATAACAGGAGGTGGTCGTTCACAAATCGTTGGCCATCAGGCGCCCAGAAACAACAGGAGGTGGTCGTTCACAAAATCGTTGGCACCAGGCGCCCAGAAACAACAGGAGGTGGTCTTTCACAAAATCGTTGGCGATCATTGCCCCTTTGAAATCCGAAATCCACCAGGCGCCAAGAAACAACAGGAGGTGGTCGTTCACAAAATCGTTGGCCACCAGGCACCCAGAAACAACAGGAGGTGGTCGTTCACAAAATCGTTGTCACCAGGCGCCCAGAAACAACAGGAGGTGGTAGTTCACAAAATCGTTGGCACCAGTTGCCCAGAAACAACAGGAGGTGGTCATTTACAAAATCGTTGGCCAGCAGGTGCCCAGAAACAGCATGAGGTGGTCGTTCACAAAATCGTTGGCACCAGGCGCCCAGAAACAACAGGAGGTGGTCTTTCACAAAATCGTTGGCGATCATTGCCCCTTTGAAATCCGAAATCCACCAGGCGCCCAGAAACAACAGGAGGTGGTCGTTCACAAAATCGTTGGCCACCAGGCGCCCAGAAACAACAGGAGGTGGTCGTTCACAAAATCGTTGTCACCAGGCGCCCAGAAACAACAGGAGGTGGTAGTTCACAAAATCGTTGGCACCAGGCGCCCAGAAATAACAGGAGGTGGTCGTTCACAAAATCGTTGGCCATCAGGCGCCCAGAAACAACAGGAGGTGGTCGTTCACAAAATCGTTGGCACCGGGCGCCCAGAAACAACAGGAGGTGGTCTTTCACAAAATCGTTGGCGATCATTGCCCCTTTGAAATCCGAAATCCACCAGGCGCCCAGAAACAACAGGAGGTGGTCGTTCACAAAATCGTTGGCACCAGTTGCCCAGAAACAACAGGAGGTGGTCATTTACAAAATCGTTGGCCAGCAGGTGCCCAGAAACAGCATGAGGTGGTCGTTCACAAAATCGTTGGCACCAGGCGCCCAGAAATAACAGGCGGTGGCCGTTCAAAAAATCGTTGGCACCAGGCGCCCAAAAACTACAGGACGTGGTCTTTCACAAAATCGTTGGCGATCATGGCCCCTTTGAAATCCGAAATCCACCAGGCGCCCAGAAACAACAGGAGGTGGTCGTTCACAAAATCGTTGGCACCAGGCGCCCAGAAACTTCAGGACGTGGTCTTTCACAAAATCGTTGGCGATCATGGCCCCTTTGAAATCCGAAATCCACCAGGCGCCCAGAAACAACAGGAGGTGGTCGTTCACAAAATCGTTGGCACCAGGCGCCCAGAAACAACCGAAGATGGTCGTTCACAAAATCGTTGGCACAAGGCGCCCAGAAACTTCAGGACGTCGTCTTTCACAAAATCGTTGGCGATCATGGCCCCTTTGAAATCCGAAATCCACCAGGCGCCCAGAAACAACAGGAGGTGGTAGTTCACAAAATCGTTGGCACCAGTTGCCCAGAAACAACAGGAGGTGGTCATTTACAAAATCGTTGGCCAGCAGGTGCCCAGAAACAGCATGAGGTGGTCTTTCACAATATCGTTGGCACCAGACGCCCAGAAACTACAGCACGTGGTCTTTCACAAAATCGTTGGCACCAGTTGCCCAGAAATAACAGGAGGTGGTCGTTCACAAAATCGTTGGCCATCAGGCGCCCAGAAACAACAGGAGGTGGTCGTTCACAAAATCGTTGGCACCAGGCGCCCAGAAACAACAGGAGGTGGTCTTTCACAAAATCGTTGGCGATCATTGCCCCTTTGAAATCCGAAATCCACCAGGCGCCCAGAAACAACAGGAGGTGGTCGTTCACAAAATCGTTGGCACCAGTCGCCCAGAAACAACAGGAGGTGGTCGTTCACAAAATCTTTGGCCATCAGGCGCCCAGAAACAACAGGAGGTGGTCGTTCACAAAATCGTTGGCCACCAGGGCGCCCAGAAACAACAGGAGGTGGTCGTTCACAAAATCGTTGTCACCAGGCGCC
>JAFDUT010000402.1:0-23564 GCA_017309665.1 Coelopa frigida
AAACTTAGAACTAAGAAAAGCTATAAAAATGATGAATGAATAATTAAAATAAAGTGCATGGCAACAAACTGAATTACATAGCAAGGTATACAAAATAAATTTTAAAAATAATAAAATTAAACCGAAAAAAAAATTGCTGAAAAAGGGAAAAACTTCTTATTAATTAGTTTTATTGTTTTACTTTATTTTATTTATTTTTTTATTTATAAAAAAATATTTTTTGAAGTGAAACTTCTAGGGGCGCATTGTTTTCAAGGTCGCGACACGAAATGAGCAGAGACACTATATATTCAAAAATATACTGGGACATTAGACTATCTCTTTCTCACACATACTCTCAGTATACAAACACACACTCTGAGCAGGGTTCCTGCCTGGACCTCGAGAAACAGAAATCGTAGTAAATAGGGGCAAAAATCGTAGTAGGCGGCACATTGCCGAAGTTGATTTGAAAAAACTATGTGATCAGCAAAAAAATAAAAACGATAATGAGCCGAAAATTTCAAATTTAGGATCCGAAAATCATGTGAAATGAAAACGAAATGAGCCGAAAATTTCAAATTTAGGATACGAAATTCATGTGAAATGAACCATCACATGAAGAAATTCCACTAAAAATTATTTTCAAAAAATCGTAGTAGATTAGAGTTCAAACGTAGTGCCGGAGTAGATTTCAAAAATTTTCCAAAAGTGAAGCAGATCTACTACGATCGTAGTATAGTCCGAACCTTGACTCTGAGGAAACATTTTATGAGACGCTCGAAGTTGTTCTTGCTTATGCGTATGATGCTTTTCTCGCATCATACGCGTTGTAAATTTCAAATGAAGCCAATAAACAAGTTCGTCAATCAATAATATATTAAAATTCATATTTACTGATTTCTCTTATTAATCGATAATAGGTACAATCCACTGGCAAAAATATTAGGAAATATTAGGAGCATATGCTAATACATCAGCAGAGTGTTGTCGCGATTACATTAATATTATGTATAATAAAATTATATGCGGTTAATTACCACCGAAGTTTCACTTCTTTCGCGTGTACTCTGTTGCACGCATATGTTTTTTATATTTTGTGTTAAATAGAATTATTGTGAATTATTTTGAATTTTAATAATTTATTTTTTTTGTTCGCACTGCATTTCTCTACGTGCTGAGTTAAAGCATTACGAAAGCATTGACGTGATTCCCCTAATCGCACCTAAAAATACCAACAAACACAATTGCATTGCATCTCCTTCTGCTGTCATGCTCCCGATTAAGAGTGCACGCAGAGCGAGAGAACCAAAATGTCGAAAGAAAAATTTATGCTGCGACCTCTCTTACCATGGGTAACGAAGACAAAATGCAATTATGTTCTCACGAAAAAAACGAGAGCGCATAAAAGAAAGACGAAAAGAGTAACTCACTTTGTTGGTTATCTCTCCCACGCTGAAAGATCTTTCATCGTCGAGTGTTAACCTGAGCTGTGAAGGAAAGAAGAAGAAGGAAGAAAATAGGGGGAGAGAGTCGAGATCCACGAACGCGTGAGAGGCGGAGCGCGAGAGAAAAGTAAGCACTTGCGTTTTTTTCTTTACATTACATGCTCACCAACATTAACATCCGACACGAAGGAAAATATGTTAAAATTCAGCAAATGGAGATCGAGACGATCGTGAACTTAAATAATTTTTTTATCTTTCACTGATTTATTATTCACGGTTTTTGGTGATTAAATTAACACAATTTTCATATTTTTATACCCTACACCCTGTGGATAAGGGTATATTAATTTTGTCCTTCCGTTTGTAACGCATTAAAAGAGAGGTCGGAGGTATGGAAATGTATATATATTCTTGATCAGCGTCACCTCCTGAATCGATAAGAGATACTGACTTAAAATTTTGGATTTACTATTTTTATATTAATAAGCTACTTGTATGTATAGGCGAAATCGGTCAACGGACACGCCGACCGCAAGTTTAATATGGAATATCTTGAGATCTATGACATATATCGAGATGAAATTTTGTGTGTGGTCATGTTCCACTAATACGAATTTAAAATTTAAAAATGGAAATCATCGCCCATCGGACACGCCCACCTCCCATATAAAGTACACTAAGGGAAAAATCTTAATTTAAATTTAAAAGTGATCACGTTTGAATTCAAAGTGATGGAATTTAAAGCGTTTTCTCCACAAAATTGTAGATGTGAATAAAAACGTATACAAATTAAAAGTGTTTAATTATAACCCTACACACCTGTGGGTAAGGGTATATTCATTTTGTCCTTCCGTTTGTAACGCATTAAAGGAGAGGTCGTAGGTATGGAAAAGTATATATATTCTTGATCAGCGTCACCTCCTGAATCGATTAGCTATGTCCGTCTGTCTGTCTGTCTGTCTGTCCGTCTGTCTGTCTGTCTGTGTGTCTGTGTGTCTGTCTGTGGAAATAGATTTTGTGAAGAAACGGTAAGAGATACTGACTTGAATTTTGGATTTAGTATTTCTATAGTAATAAGCTACTTGTATGTAAAAATGGACGTAATCGGTCAACGGACACGCCCACCTCCCATATAAAGCAAAAGGTTTATATGGGATATCTGGTGAACTATGGTATATATCGAGATGAAATTTTGTGTGTGATCATGTTCCCACTGATACGAGTTTAAAAGACAAAAATGGAAAACATCGCCCATCGGACACGCCCCACCTCCCATATAAAGCAAAAGGTTTATATGGGATATCTGGTGAACTATGGTATATATCGAGATGAAATTTTGTGTGTAATCATGTTCCACTGATACGAGTTTAAAAGGCAAAAATGGAAAACATCGCCCATCGGACACGCCCACCTCCCATATAAAGCAAAAGGTTTATATGGGATATCTGGTGAACTATGGTATATATCGAGATGAAATTTTGTGTGTGATCATGTTCCACTGATACGAGTTTAAAAGACAAAAATGGAAAACATCGCCCATCGGACACGCCCACCTCCCATATAAAGCAAAAGGTTTATATGGGATATCTGGTGAACTATGGTATATATCGAGATGAAATTTTGTGTGTAATCATGTTCCACTGATACGAGTTTAAAAGGCAAAAATGGAAAACATCGCCCATCGGACACGCCCACCTCCCATATAAAGCAAAAGGTTTATATGGGATATCTGGTGAACTATGGTATATATCGAGATAAGTTTTGTGTGTGGTCATGTTCCACTCATACGAGTTTACAAGTCAAAAATGGATAACATCGCCCTCCCATATAACGCAAAAGTTGAATATGGTATATATGATAAACTATGGTATATATAGAGATGAATTTTTGCGTCTGATCATGTACCACCGATACCAGTTTACATACTAAAAATTGACAAGCTACAGCTCAAAAGCTACAGCTCAATGTTGGATATGGTAAACCATATAGACAGTTATTAGATTAAATATTGCTACTAAGAGTTCCCAAGAATCAAATGGAAAATATCTCTTATAGGACACGAGCACCTTCCATACAAAATCGTAGATCTACAAGAAATCCAACTACTTTATGGATGTTATTAGCTGATGAAAGGTGGGAGTGAATCCAAGAAGAAAGAGACCACATCCAACTGAACCTCAATGGACGCCCATAAAAATTGATTATATCTTTTCAATATAAACGTAATGAGCAGGTGACGATTGAGAGAATACAATCCCTGCTGATGGGATCACAATCCACAAAAGTCAGGGAGCTACATATTTCCAAATGGCTGTTCATCTTCAAAGTGGAATCAATCACGCGGCACTATATGTTGCTTATAGTAGCGCAGCAAGTACTTCTGGACTTTATATTGTTGAAAATTTCTACCCTCCCAAGTCTGTTGTTGAATCAGATTTTGTCTGCATTGAAATGAACATCTAAAATAGGAAAAGCAACTAAAGGCACATTATGATTTTATGGCACACAAAAAATCATCGATTCAATTATTCTTCCATAAATTGCTGAGCTTTTATTCGCACTTTCAAGATATTAGCAATGGCACAATGCTGCAAACACCAGAACTACTTCGTTTTGTAGAAACATGGGCCCCTATAAGATTCCTAACTTCACTCTTATTCATAGATTAGACAATCGACACAAAAAGGGTATAATCGTGTTTGGAATACGAAAATAGCTTCAAATATATAATTTCTCTTTGAAAGAGGCCACAGTTGTGAAAATCGCACAATGGAGTTAATAGCATTGAAGTGTAATGATGCATTTTCACTAATTATTGATAGAAATTCACTCTTTTTCCTTTAATAAACGTTGTATGCAGGGTGTAGGGTATGTAAACTTCGGCCTGGCCGAAGTTAACAGATTTTGCCTGGGTGGACCAGGCAAACCGGGGGAGCGAAGCGACCCCGGTGCGCTAGTTTTATTTTCAAAATGTTCGCTTTGAATTTTTCATTATATCTGAGGAGATATTCACTTTGAAATTAAAAGTGTACACTTTTAATATTCGATTTTCTCACATTGAATTTCAATAGTGTTCACTTTGGAAATAAAAATGAACACTTTGAATTTTGAAATTTGTTACTTTGAAATTAAAAGTGTACACTTTTAATTTTGAAATTTTTCACTTTGAATTTGGAGATTTTTCACTTTGAAATTAAAAGTGAACACTTTAAGTTTTTCACTTTGAATTTTGAGATTTTTCACTTTGAAATGAAAAGTGAACACTTTTAAAATAAAATAAAACATTGTAAAATATATAATTTCAAAGTAAATTCTTCAAAATCATAGCAATCGTGCCTTCAGTTGTTCAAAAACTTTAAACTATGCAAACAAACAAAGAATCGGTGACCAGGTGAGTTGGAATTTCGCTTTTGTATTAAATAAATTAAACCTTGTTTTCTCCCCTCATTCTAGAAAGATGTCCAGAAACTCAGTTGGTTGTCATCGGCGTACCCCCAGACGCATCAACATCGGACCACCTCTCTTGTATTTAGAAGCGCCATCCCGAAAGACAGCATTTTACACAACTTAATGTAAAACTTATCAATATCACCTAAAACTATTAAACGTAATGTAGAAATATAAAAATGTAACAAATACATACATAAACTCGTAATAAAATAACAAATAATACATTCAATTGTATTTTAATTTGAGCCATTTTATATTGAAAGTGATCACTTTTGAATTGTGATCAAAAGTATTCACTTTAAATTTCAAATGAAAAAATTCAATTCAAATTTAAACGTGTTCACTTTGAAATTTCAAGTGAAAAAACTCGATTCAAATTCAAAAGTGTTCACTTTAAATTTCAAAGTGAAAAATTTCAATACAAATTTAAAAGTGTTCTGTTTTAATTTTACTATTTTTTTCTTTGGCGCCCTTTCATATTTGAACACTTTTAATTTTAAAGTGTTTTTCCCTGTGTGTAAAAGTTCAATATGGGATATATGGTGAACTATGGTATATATAGAGATGAATTTTTGCGTGTGATCATGTGCCACCGATACAAGTCTACATGCTTAAAATGGATAACATCGCCCAATGGACACACCCACCTCCCATATAAAGCAAAAGTTCAAAATGGGATTTATGGGATATACTTATATTGTGTGTTATCATCTACACACATCGATACGAGTTTACATGACAACCATCACCCAATGCACACGCTCACCTCCAGTAAACATTTGATATACAATATCTGGTGAACCATACCTAATATAGATAAGGATACAATTTTGTGCGTGATCAGTTACTACCAATATAAGTTCATATTTCTAAAATTGATATCGCCAGATTGATCCGCCTACGTCAGCATATAATTAACACATCTCATGCCAAAATTAAAACAAATCGGTTATCAACCACCCTTTCTACCGATATAACCTTAATTATGTTTTTATGTATTAGATCAGTTCTAAGACAAAAGAAATACGGAAAAAATTATGGTTTGGTTTCTAACCATAAAAATATTCTGTAGATACATATAGCATACTCTTTAAAGTTGTACGATTATTTTCAAAAAACCTTAAGTTAAATTCGCATAAAAAAGTACTCTGGCTGCTATTTTGGGTGTAGGGTATATGACCTTCGGCCCGGCCGAAGTTAACGCTTTTACTAGTTTCTTTTAATTTTCCGTATTTAATAATTTTTTCACATTTGCCTTCTTTCTCGATTTTTACATATATTTTTTTATTATTCTCTAATTTTCGTGAACTACAACTTATCATATATAATTAAATCTAAACTAAAACTAATTAAGCACCAGCAAAATTGTTCTTCATCAAATTTTTAGAGCGTTTGTGTTTCTTTCGTGTTTAATACATTTTATGCACCAACAAACCTCATCACATCACTCTTTCAGTTTTTGTCACAGCGCGACCCGAGTTTTTCTTCCCTTTTTGCGTTAAAGGGGATTAGAATAGAATTTAGGGTTATAAATTTCTTTCTTTCGTTTTTTATAGGGTTTTTACACAATTGTTTGCTCGATTTTTTAATATTTCTATAGAATTTTTCGGAGAAATGATTTTCAGTGATGATCGATAAAAATGTGGTTGTGAGATTCGATACCAGAAAGTGGTCGGGCTACAAGCGCCGGTACAAAAAGTAAAACATAAAACTAATAATAGCTATGTTTTTTCATAAGCGAGTAGTCAAAAACGATAAGTCGCTTAAATTGTCAGCTAACAATTTTTGATGGCTTTGAAATAAATTTCAAATTTTGGGAACGAAGGTAGTTTACGACCTCCCCTTCCAAAAAAAATACCCCCAAAAAGTACTCAACTTGAATTGTGATCGTAGTGATCTCCCCCTATTGGGAGAAATGGGGGTCAAAGTTCAAATTTGGTTATCCAATCTGGAACATATGGATATCAAAAGAAAGATAATTGAATTATCTATAAAACTTTTAGACTTATAGAGATTTAAAGATTTTTAAAAATTAAAAAATAAAAAAACTGAAAAAAATATAAAATTTTATATACTAAACATATATATCTCACAAACAATATAATATAAATTTTAAAGAAAAAAATTCTTGAACAAAAAATTTTATACTTTTTTTTCAGTTTTTGTTTAATTTTTTGTTTAATTATAATTTTTAAAAATCTGTAAATGCAGTTTTATAGAGAATTCAATTACCTTTCTGTTGATATCCATATGTTTCATATGTGTGTGAAATCACACCGAGATATTTTGGCGTTATGTAATGTACATATACGGCTATCAATCTGCATACTTGGTTTTTGATATAAGAAGGGGGTCGTAAACTGCATTTATGCCAAATTTTGAAGAAATAATTTCTCTTTTTATTTTTCTTTGACAGTTCGAGATGTACAGGTACTCACAAAAGTATTCGGACAAAATAATTTCCTTAAAACGAGCATGTATTATATTGTTATATGTGTACGAATTTCCTGAAAGTATGATTGAATATTGAATATTCATTATTAGACTTCAGTTAAAAAAGTTACTAAAAAACATTGATTTATATGTGACTTTTATTAAAAAGTAATATAAGGCACGTATTTATTCCACAAAAGTATTCGGACACAGAATTTGATACGATAGACATAATGCACACCTGATTCCACGAATTTCATTATTGGGTTGGAAACCAATAATGAAATCTTGACCAGCGTCACCTCCTGAATCGCTATTTAGTCCTGATTTAGCTATGTCCGTCTGTCTGTCTGTAGAAATGAGCTGCAAACTTCAAATTTTGATTTATACCTTTTATATGTATACGTTGTTTGTCTATTATATTGGGAGAAATCGGTCAAGGGACACGCCTACCGTCCATATAATGCAAATAATACCGAGGATTAATGTTATTGAATTATCAAATTGGTTAAAAAAATTAGTTTACATTTTTTTTAAATTGTATATGCTAATCTCGTAGCAGTCAGGAATATGCTGTCATGAAGACCTGATAAACGGTTTGGCTATTCGGAACAACACTTTGTTCAGTTTTGAATCTCGTATTTCAGCAGGGGATTTGGGGACAGTTGATTTAGTAATACAGTTAATGATGAAAACTTAAATAAATATTTAATATTTTTACAAAATATTACGAAATTTTAATTTTATCGTTCCAAGTCTGTTTGCCATCTTATTGCCAAAATACACAATTTGATGATATTCTTTTGGCACTATTTTTTATTTACTCGGCTATTCTCTAAGCGAGTAAAAACATCTCGCATTATTTAAGCGAGTAATAAGCGACTTCCCATACAAATTGACAGAATAAGCGAGTTCCAACTCGCTTATGAAAAAACACAGTTAATATTGCATTACATGAAAACACCTCCCTCTCTCTATTTTTAGATAAATATTTACAGTATTAAATTATAATTAAGTTACTAAAATTTATATATGTATTAAGTTTTAAATTTATATTTTATAATTACTGCAACATTAAGTGGTAATTAGATAATATTTTTTAAATTGATATGTTATGCTGACGATGTTCAACTGTACGTAAGTTGCGATCGTGGTCTTGTCTCAAGTTGTGTAGATAATATCAATATGATTTTAAACAATATTTATTTATGAGCCTCCAAAAATGGATTAAGACTCAATCCTAAAAAATCGAAGTGCATAGTTATAGCGAAAAAAACATTTTACCTACTAGATTTCCCTAAAATTTTCTAGAACAAATGTTTTTGGCAGTGTCCACGTAGTCAATCGTGGACACTGCCAAAAACTTAGAAATGATTTTTAATCGAAACTTGACATGAAATAACCACAAAAGTATTACATGTGGTAAAGTTTATCGCATGCATCGCATGCTGTGGATAACACAATATTGAACTCGCATACAGTTTCGAATCTGTTCTTCAAGTATGAAAAGTATTAGTTTGGAAGCGAGTGAGTAAGTTTAGTGACTAGTGTCTGATGGTCAACTGTGTCAAAGGCCTTCGAGTGATCCAAATGAATTAGAAAACATACTTGATTGTCATCAATAGAAACTCGTATTTCCTCAGTTACATCAATCAAAACTGTAATTCAACTTCTCTTAGCCCTAAACCCAGATTGTCCATTAAATCTCACATTGATGAGTTTTTTATATGTGGACTCTCAGAAAGGGGGCAGATAGGGGGTAGGTATGTATGGGTGAAATGTCGGGTTAGAAAAAATTAGGACCTGTTATACATTTGACCCATCTACGAGTCACAGCGGGGGAGTTATGAGGTTTTTTTCTACATTTTTATTAATTTTTGAGTTTTTGTATGGAGACCTTCAGAAGGGGAGCATATAAGGGGTAGATATGTATGGGTGAAATGTTGGGGGTAATAAAATAATAGGGCCTGGTAATACATTTGAGCTCCTTAGGAAAAACTCCTGGATAGTTAGGGTGATTTTTAGCAATGTATGAAAAATTATCATTTTGTATGGGGACCTAAAGAAGGGGGGCAGATAGGGGGTCGGTATGTATGGGTAAAATGTGGGGAGTTGAAAAATAAAAGGACCTGGTAATAAATTTTACCCCTCAATATCTGAAAAAAGCACACTTAAACCATGCTAAAGACACATATATGTGGACCAGCGATGCCAACTCAAAGAGAGGAAAAATCCGTGCGATACACTGAAATATCCGTGTATTTCCGTGTTTACTAAAAAAACCTCTATTTTTGAGCGCATCATCGCTGACAAAACCAAATCCAACTTATTTTTATATATAGGATTGAAAAAATATAATTTAAAAAATTCATAATTTTCATAGAAAATTCAAAATTTGATAATTTTCATAAAAAATACAAAATTTGATCATTTTCTTAGAAAATATATACAAAACCAAACATTTTTTAGACATATTAGAAAAATCTTTCGAAGTGAAATATCCGTAGATTTGAGCAATTTTAACGCAAACTTCCGTGTGTCCGCCAAGGGGTAAAATTTCCGTAGAACACGGAAATATCTGTGTAGTTGGCATCGCTGATGTGGACTCGTGGAATGTGGAATCATAGCGATTCATATTCATAATTTATTCAGAATGAGGCAAAATCTTAAATCTGAAAATAAAATTAATGCTAAATCTAATAAATGAAAATCATAAAAATATATATATGGGAAAATAGGGTAATGTGGTACATTTGGCTAATGGTACTAATTCGAAAATAAAAATAGCTTTGTCAGCACTGATCACAAAATCAGGTATTTCTATAAAAACAGAGGAAAATAAACGGTAACTTCCTGGACTGTGAACTTTTCGTGCTTTTGCTAAAAACACCTGTTAGAGGAATCGCAGTATTTCGTGAAAACTTCGCGTGACCGAAGGTTAATGGTAAACGGAATAAGTTAAAAATATAAATATTTGTAAATAAAGATCACGTAAAAAAGGATAGTTTCTTGATATATAGTATATAGAATTTATAATGATTTTTTTTTTTTCAAAAAATAAAAAATGTACACTTGAGGTCCTTGCTTATAAAAATGATCTGCAAACCGGTATTTGCAATTCAAATCTGCAATTATGACTCCGAAGATAGAGTATCATTACCAGAATCAAAAAGTTATGAAGAAAATATTAATTTTTGAAATTACAAAAAAAAAAAAAAACAGTGTGAAATTTTAATGGCACATGATGAATCATTTCGAAACGAAAATGCTATTTTTTCTATGTTTTTGTACCTTTTCCAGCTTCAATTGTATAGTTATCCTAAAATATACTGTGTACCACATGACCCTACCCATCTGTACCACACCCTTTTTAGAATGCCACTTTTTGGGACTTTTCGGATTTTTAAACACATTTTTTAAAAAACTTTGTTCTATCAATTTTATTTATTATAGACTTATAGACAATACTTCAAAGCAATTCCAGTCAAAATTTGGGATGATCGCTCGGGTAGTTTCGTAGAATTGCTCAAAATCCTTTAGGTATACCAAAATACCCCCTATGCCTCTAATATGAATTAAAGATAATAGATCAAACTTAGAACTAAGAAAAGCTATAAAAATGATGAATGAATAATTAAAATAAAGTGCATGGCAACAAACTGAATTACATAGCAAGGTATACAAAATAAATTTTAAAAAATAATAAAATTAAACCGAAAAAAAAATTGCTGAAAAAGGGAAAAACTTCTTATTAATTAGTTTATTGTTTTACTTTATTTTATTTATTTTTTTATTTATAAAAAAATATTTTATTGAAGTGAAACTTCTAGGGGCGCATTGTTTTCAAGGTCGCGACACGAAATGAGCAGAGACACTATATATTCAAAAATATACTGGGACATTAGACTATCTCTTTCTCACACATACTCTCAGTATACAAACACACACTCTGAGCAGGGTTCCTGCCTGGACCTCGAGAAACAGAAATCGTAGTAAATAGGGGCAAAAATCGTAGTAGGCGGCACATTGCCGAAGTTGATTTGAAAAAACTATGTGATCAGCAAAAAAATAAAAACGATAATGAGCCGAAAATTTCAAATTTAGGATCCGAAAATCATGTGAAATGAAAACGAAATGAGCCGAAAATTTCAAATTTAGGATACGAAATTCATGTGAAATGAACCATCACATGAAGAAATTCCACTAAAATTATTTTCAAAAAATCGTAGTAGATTAGAGTTCAAACGTAGTGCCGGAGTAGATTTCAAAAATTTTCCAAAAGTGAAGCAGATCTACTACGATCGTAGTATAGTCCGAACCTTGACTCTGAGGAAACATTTTATGAGACGCTCGAAGTTGTTCTTGCTTATGCGTATGATGCTTTTCTCGCATCATACGCGTTGTAAATTTCAAATGAAGCCAATAAACAAGTTCGTCAATCAATAATATATTAAAATTCATATTTACTGATTTCTCTTATTAATCGATAATAGGTACAATCCACTGGCAAAAATATTAGGAAATATTAGGAGCATATGCTAATACATCAGCAGAGTGTTGTCGCGATTACATTAATATTATGTATAATAAAATTATATGCGGTTAATTACCACCGAAGTTTCACTTCTTTCGCGTGTACTCTGTTGCACGCATATGTTTTTTTATATTTTGTGTTAAATAGAATTATTGTGAATTATTTTGAATTTTTAATAATTTATTTTTTTTTGTTCGCACTGCATTTCTCTACGTGCTGAGTTAAAGCATTACGAAAGCATTGACGTGATTCCCCTAATCGCACCTAAAAATACCAAACAAACACAATTGCATTGCATCTCCTTCTGCTGTCATTCTCCCGATTAAGAGTGCACGCAGAGCGAGAGAACCAAAATGTCGAAAGAAAAATGTATGCTGCGACCTCTCTTACCATGGGTAACGAAGACAAAATGCAATTATGTTCTCACGAAAAAAACGAGAGCGCATAAAAGAAAGACGAAAAGAGTAACTCACTTTGTTGGTTATCTCTCCCACGCTGAAAGATCTTTCATCGTCGAGTGTTAACCTGAGCTGTGAAGGAAAGAAGAAGAAGGAAGAAAATAGGGGGAGAGAGAGTCGAGATCCACGAACGCGTGAGAGGCGGAGCGCGAGAGAAAAGTAAGCACTTGCGTTTTTTTCTTTACATTACATGCTCACCAACATTAACATCCGACACGAAGGAAAATATGTTAAAATTCAGCAAATGGAGATCGAGACGATCGTGAACTTAAATAATTTTTTTATCTTTCACTGATTTATTATTCACGGTTTTTGGTGATTAAATTAACACAATTTTCATATTTTTATACCCTACACCCTGTGGATAAGGGTATATTAATTTTGTCCTTCCGTTTGTAACGCATTAAAAGAGAGGTCGGAGGTATGGAAAAGTATATATATTCTTGATCAGCGTCACCTCCTGAATCGATAAGAGATACTGACTTAAAATTTTGGATTTACTATTTTTATATTAATAAGCTACTTGTATATATAGGCGAAATCGGTCAACGGACACGCCGACCGAAGTTTAATATGGAATATCTTGAGATCTATGACATATATCGAGATGAAATTTTGTGTGTGGTCATGTTCCACTAATACGAATTTAAAATTTAAAAATGGAAATCATCGCCCATCGGACACGCCCACCTCCCATATAAAGTACACTAAGGGAAAAATCTTAATTTAAATTTAAAAGTGATCACGTTTGAATTCAAAGTGATGGAATTTAAAGCGTTTCTCCACAAAATTGTAGATGTGAATAAAAACGTATACAAATTAAAAGTGTTTAATTATACCCTACACCCTGTGGGTAAGGGTATATTCATTTTGTCCTTCCGTTTGTAACGCATTAAAGGAGAGGTCGTAGGTATGGAAAAGTATATATATTCTTGATCAGCGTCACCCTCCTGAATCGATTTAGCTATGTCCGTCTGTCTGTCTGTCTGTCTGTCCGTCTGTCTGTCTGTCTGTGTGTCTGTGTGTCTGTCTGTGGAAATAGATTTGTGAAGAAACGGTAAGAGATACTGACTTGAAATTTTGGATTTAGTATTTCTATATTAATAAGCTACTTGTATGTAAAAATGGACGTAATCGGTCAACGGACACGCCCACCTCCCATATAAAGCAAAAGGTTTATATGGGATATCTGGTGAACTATGGTATATATCGAGATGAAATTTTGTGTGTGATCATGTTCCACTGATACGAGTTTAAAAGACAAAAATGGAAAACATCGCCCATCGGACACGCCCACCTCCCATATAAAGCAAAAGGTTTATATGGGATATCTGGTGAACTATGGTATATATCGAGATGAAATTTTGTGTGTAATCATGTTCCACTGATACGAGTTTAAAAGGCAAAAATGGAAAACATCGCCCATCGGACACGCCCACCTCCCATATAAAGCAAAAGGTTTATATGGGATATCTGGTGAACTATGGTATATATCGAGATGAAATTTTGTGTGTGATCATGTTCCACTGATACGAGTTTAAAAGACAAAAATGGAAAACATCGCCCATCGGACACGCCCACCTCCCATATAAAGCAAAAGGTTTATATGGGATATCTGGTGAACTATGGTATATATCGAGATGAAATTTTGTGTGTAATCATGTTCCACTGATACGAGTTTAAAAGGCAAAAATGGAAAACATCGCCCATCGGACACGCCCACCTCCCATATAAAGCAAAAGGTTTATATGGGATATCTGGTGAACTATGGTATATATCGAGATAAAGTTTTGTGTGTGGTCATGTTCCACTCATACGAGTTTACAAGTCAAAAATGGATAACATCGCCCTCCCATATAACGCAAAAGTTGAATATGGTATATATGATAAACTATGGTATATATAGAGATGAATTTTTGCGTCTGATCATGTACCACCGATACCAGTTTACATACTAAAAATTGACAAGCTACAGCTCAAAAGCTACAGCTCAATGTTGGATATGGTAAACCATATAGACAGTTATTAGATTAAATATTGCTACTAAGAGTTCCCAAGAATCAAATGGAAAATATCTCTTATAGGACACGAGCACCTTCCATACAAAATCGTAGATCTACAAGAAATCCAACTACTTTATGGATGTTATTAGCTGATGAAAGGTGGGAGTGAATCCAAGAAGAAAGAGACCACATCCAACTGAACCTCAATGGACGCCCATAAAAATTGATTATATCTTTTCAATATAAACGTAATGAGCAGGTGACGATTGAGAGAATACAATCCCTGCTGATGGGATCACAATCCACAAAAGTCAGGGAGCTACATATTTCCAAATGGCTGTTCATCTTCAAAGTGGAATCAATCACGCGGCACTATATGTTGCTTATAGTAGCGCAGCAAGTACTTCTGGACTTTATATTGTTGAAAATTTCTACCCTCCCAAGTCTGTTGTTGAATCAGATTTTGTCTGCATTGAAATGAACATCTAAAATAGGAAAAGCAACTAAAGGCAACATTATGATTTTATGGCACACAAAAAATCATCGATTCAATTATTCTTCCATAAATTGCTGAGCTTTTATTCGCACTTTCAAGATATTAGCAATGGCACAATGCTGCAAACACCAGAACTACTTCGTTTTGTAGAAACATGGGCCCCTATAAGATTCCTAACTTCACTCTTATTCATAGATTAGACAATCGACACAAAAAGGGTATAATCGTGTTTGGAATACGAAAATAGCTTCAAATATATAATTTCTCTTTGAAAGAGGCCACAGTTGTGAAAATCGCACAATGGAGTTAATAGCATTGAAGTGTAATGATGCATTTTCACTAATTATTGATAGAAATTCACTCTTTTTCCTTTAATAAACGTTGTATGCAGGGTGTAGGGTATGTAAACTTCGGCCTGGCCGAAGTTAACAGATTTTGCCTGGGTGGACCAGGCAAACCGGGGGAGCGAAGCGACCCCGGTGCGCTAGTTTTATTTTCAAAATGTTCGCTTTGAATTTTCATTATATCTGAGGAGATATTCACTTTGAAATTAAAAGTGTACACTTTTAATATTCGATTTTCTCACATTGAATTTCAATAGTGTTCACTTTGGAAATAAAAATGAACACTTTGAATTTTGAAATTTGTTACTTTGAAATTAAAAGTGTACACTTTTAATTTTGAAATTTTTCACTTTGAATTTGGAGATTTTTCACTTTGAAATTAAAGTGAACACTTTAAGTTTTTCACTTTGAATTTTGAGATTTTTCACTTTGAAATGAAAGTGAACACTTTTAAAATAAAATAAAACATTGTAAAATATATAATTTCAAAGTAAATTCTTCAAAAATCATAGCAATCGTGCCTTCAGTTGTTCAAAAACTTTAAACTATGCAAACAAACAAAGAATCGGTGACCAGGTGAGTTGGAATTTCGCTTTTGTATTAAATAAATTAAACCTTGTTTTCTCCCTCATTCTAGAAAGATGTCCAGAAACTCAGTTGGTTGTCATCGGCGTACCCCCAGACGCATCAACATCGGACCACCTCTCTTGTATTTAGAAGCGCCATCCCGAAAGACAGCATTTTACACAACTTAATGTAAAACTTATCAATATCACCTAAAACTATTAAACGTAATGTAGAAATATAAAAATGTAACAATACATACATAAACTCGTAATAAAATAACAAATAATACATTCAATTGTATTTTAATTTGAGCCATTTTATATTGAAAGTGATCACTTTGAATTGTGATCAAAAGTATTCACTTTAAATTTCAAAATGAAAAAATTCAATTCAAATTTAAACGTGTTCACTTTAAATTTCAAAGTGAAAAAACTCGATTCAAATTCAAAAGTGTTCACTTTAAATTTCAAAGTGAAAAATTTCAATACAAATTTAAAAGTGTTCTGTTTTAATTTTACTATTTTTTTCTTTGGCGCCCTTTCATATTTGAACACTTTTAATTTTAAAGTGTTTTTCCCTGTGTGTAAAAGTTCAATATGGGATATATGGTGAACTATGGTATATATAGAGATGAATTTTTGCGTGTGATCATGTGCCACCGATACAAGTCTACATGCTTAAAATGGATAACATCGCCCAATGGACACACCCACCTCCCATATAAAGCAAAAGTTCAAAATGGGATTTATGGGATATACTTATATTGTGTGTTATCATCTACACACATCGATACGAGTTTACATGACAACCATCACCCAATGCACACGCTCACCTCCAGTAAACATTTGATATACAATATCTGGTGAACCATACCTAATATAGATAAGGATACAATTTTGTGCGTGATCAGTTACTACCAATATAAGTTCATATTTCTAAAATTGATATCGCCAGATTGATCCGCCTACGTCAGCATATAATTAACACATCTCATGCCAAAATTAAAACAAATCGGTTATCAACCACCCTTTCTACCGATATAACCTTAATTATGTTTTTATGTATTAGATCAGTTCTAAGACAAAAGAAATACGGAAAAAATTATGGTTTGGTTTCTAACCATAAAAATATTCTGTAGATACATATAGCATACTCTTTAAAGTTGTACGATTATTTTCAAAAAACCTTAAGTTAAATTCGCATAAAAAAGTACTCTGGCTGCTATTTTGGGTGTAGGGTATATGACCTTCGGCCCGGCCGAAGTTAACGCTTTTACTAGTTTCTTTTAATTTTCCGTATTTAATAATTTTTTCACATTTGCCTCTTTCTCGATTTTTACATATATTTTTTTATTATTCTCTAATTTTCGTGAACTACAACTTATCATATATAATTAAATCTAAACTAAAACTAATTAAGCACCAGCAAAATTGTTCTTCATCAATTTTTAGAGCGTTTGTGTTTCTTTCGTGTTTAATACATTTTATGCACCAACAAACCTCATCACATCACTCTTTCAGTTTTTGTCACAGCGCGACCCGAGTTTTTCTTCCCTTTTTGCGTTAAAGGGGATTAGAATAGAATTTAGGGTTATAAATTTCTTTCTTTCGTTTTTTATAGGGTTTTTACACAATTGTTGCTCGATTTTTTTAATATTTCTATAGAATTTTCGGAGAAATGATTTTCAGTGATGATCGATAAAATGTGGTTGTGAGATTCGATACCAGAAAGTGGTCGGGCTACAAGCGCCGGTACAAAAAGTAAAACATAAAACTAATAATAGCTATGTTTTTTCATAAGCGAGTAGTCAAAAAACGATAAGTCGCTTAAATTGTCAGCTAACAATTTTTGATGGCTTTGAAATAAATTTCAAATTTTGGGAACGAAGGTAGTTTACGACCTCCCCTTCCAAAAAAATACCCCCAAAAAGTACTCAACTTGAATTGTGATCGTAGTGATCTCCCCCTATTTGGGAGAAAATGGGGGTCAAAGTTCAAATTTGGTTATCCAATCTGGAACATATGGATATCAAAAGAAAGATAATTGAATTATCTATAAAACTTTTAGACTTATAGAGATTTAAAGATTTTTAAAAATTAAAAATAAAAAACTGAAAAAAATATAAAATTTTATATACTAAACATATATATCTCACAAACAATATAATATAAATTTTAAAGAAAAAAATTCTTGAACAAAAAATTTTATACTTTTTTTTTCAGTTTTTGTTTAATTTTTTGTTAAATTATAATTTTTAAAAATCTGTAAATGCAGTTTTATAGAGAATTCAATTACCTTTCTGTTGATATCCATATGTTTCATATGTGTGTGAAATCACACCGAGATATTTTGGCGTTATGTAATGTACATATACGGCTATCAATCTGCATACTTGGTTTTTGATATAAGAAGGGGGTCGTAAACTGCATTTATGCCAAATTTTGAAGAAATAATTTCTCTTTTTATTTTTCTTTGACAGTTCGAGATGTACAGGTACTCACAAAAGTATTCGGACAAATAATTTCCTTAAAACGAGCATGTATTATATTGTTATATGTGTACGAATTTCCTGAAAGTATGATTGAATATTGAATATTCATTATTAGACTTCAGTTAAAAAAGTTACTAAAAAACATTGATTTATATGTGACTTTTATTAAAAAGTAATATAGGCACGTATTTAATTCCACAAAAGTATTCGGACACAGAATTTGATACGATAGACATAATGCACACCTGATTCCACGAATTTCATTATTGGGTTGGAAACCAATAATGAAATCTTGACCAGCGTCACCTCCTGAATCGCTATTTAGTCCTGATTTAGCTATGTCGTCTGTCTGTCTGTAGAAATGAGCTGCAAACTTCAAATTTTGAATTTATACCTTTTATATGTATACGTTGTTTGTCTATTATATTGGGAGAAAATCGGTCAAGGGACACGCCTACCGTCCATATAATGCAAATAATACCGAGGATTAATGTTATTGAATTATCAAATTGGTTAAAAAAATTAGTTTACATTTTTTTAAATTGTATATGCCTAATCTCGTAGCAGTCAGGAATATGCTGTCATGAAGACCTGATAAACGGTTTGGGCTATTCGGAACAACACTTTGTTCAGTTTTGAATCTCGTATTTCAGCAGGGGATTTGGGACATTTGATTTAGTAATACAGTTAATGATGAAAACTTAAATAAATATTTAATATTTTTACAAAATATTACGAAATTTTAATTTTATCGTTCCAAGTCTTGTTTGCCATCTTATTGCCAAAATACACAATTTGATGATATTCTTTTGGCACTATTTTTTATTTACTCGGCTATTCTCTAAGCGAGTAAAAACATCTCGCATTATTTAAGCGAGTAATAAGCGACTTCCCATACAAATTGACAGAATAAGCGAGTTCCAACTCGCTTATGAAAAAACACAGTTAATATTGCATTACATGAAAACACCTCCCTCTCTCTATTTTTAGATAAATATTTACAGTATTAAATTATAATTAAGTTACTAAAATTTATATATGTATTAAGTTTTAAATTATATTTTATAATTACTGCAACATAAGTGGTAATTAGATAATTATTTTTTAAATTGATATGTTATGCTGACGATGTTCAACTGTACGTAAGTTGCGATCGTGGTCTTGTCTCAAGTTGTGTAGATAATATCAATATGATTTTAAACAATATTTATTTATGAGCCTCCAAAAATGGATTAAGACTCAATCCTAAAAAATCGAAGTGCATAGTTATAGCGAAAAAAACATTTTACCTACTAGATTTCCCTAAAATTTTCTAGAACAAATGTTTTTGGCAGTGTCCACGTAGTCAATCGTGGACACTGCCAAAAACTTAGAAATGATTTTTAATCGAAACTTGACATGAAATAACCACAAAAGTATTACATGTGGTAAAGTTTATCGCATGCATCGCATGCTGTGGATAACACAATATTGAACTCGCATACAGTTTCGAATCTGTTCTTCAAGTATGAAAGTATTAGTTTGGAAGCGAGTGAGTAAGTTTAGTGACTAGTGTCTGATGGTCAACTGTGTCAAAGGCCTTCGAGTGATCCAAATGAATTAGAAAACATACTTGATTGTCATCAATAGAAACTCGTATTTCCTCAGTTACATCAATCAAAACTGTAATTCAACTTCTCTTAGCCCTAAACCCAGATTGTCCATTAAATCTCACATTGATGAGTTTTTTATATGTGGACTCTCAGAAAGGGGGCAGATAGGGGGTAGGTATGTATGGGTGAAATGTCGGGTTAGAAAAAATTAGGACCTGTTATACATTTGACCCATCTACGAGTCACAGCGGGGGAGTTATGAGGTTTTTTTCTACATTTTTATTAATTTTTGAGTTTTTGTATGGAGACCTTCAGAAGGGGAGCATATAAGGGGTAGATATGTATGGGTGAAATGTTGGGGGTAATAAAATAATAGGGCCTGGTAATACATTTGAGCTCCTTAGGAAAAACTCCTGGATAGTTAGGGTGATTTTTAGCAATGTATGAAAAATTATCATTTTGTATGGGGACCTAAAGAAGGGGGGCAGATAGGGGGTCGGTATGTATGGGTAAATGTGGGGAGTTGAAAAATAAAAGGACCTGGTAATAAATTTTACCCCTCAATATCTGAAAAAAGCACACTTAAACCATGCTAAAGACACATATATGTGGACCAGCGATGCCAACTCAAAGAGAGGAAAAATCCGTGCGATACACTGAAAATATCCGTGTATTTCCGTGTTTACTAAAAAAACCTCTATTTTTGAGCGCATCATCGCTGACAAAACCAAATCCAACTTATTTTTATATATAGGATTGAAAAAATATAATTTAAAAAATTCATAATTTTCATAGAAAATTCAAAATTTGATAATTTTCATAAAAATACAAAATTTGATCATTTTCTTAGAAAATATATACAAAACCAAACATTTTTAGACATATTAGAAAAATCTTTCGAAGTGAAATATCCGTAGATTTGAGCAATTTTAACGCAAACTTCCGTGTGTCCGCCAAGGGGTCAATTTCCGTAGAACACGGAAATATCTGTGTAGTTGGCATCGCTGATGTGGACTCGTGGAATGTGGAATCATAGCGATTCATATTCATAATTTATTCAGAATGAGACAAAATCTTAAATCTGAAAATAAAATTAATGCTAAATCTAATAAATGAAAATCATAAAAATATATATATGGGAAAATAGGGTAATGTGGTACATTTGGCTAATGGTACTAATTCGAAAATAAAAATAGCTTTGTCAGCACTGATCACAAAATCAGGTATTTCTATAAAAACAGAGGAAAATAAACGGTAACTTCCTGGACTGTGAACTTTTCGTGCTTTTGCTAAAAACACCTGTTAGAGGAATCGCAGTATTTCGTGAAGACTTCGCGTGACCGAAGGTTAATGGTAAACGGAATAAGTTAAAAATATAAATATTTGTAAATAAAGATCACGTAAAAAAGGATAGTTTCTTGATATATAGTATATAGAATTTGTAATGATTTTTTTTTTTTTCAAAAAATAAAAAATGTACACTTGAGGTCCTTGCATATAAAAATGATCTGCAAACCGGTATTTGCAATTCAAATCTGCAATTATGACTCCGAAGATAGAGTTATTCATTACCAGAATCAAAAAGATATGAAGAAAATATTAATTTTTGAAATTACAAAAAAAAAAACAGTGTGTAATTTTAATGGCACATGATGAATCATTTCGAAACGAAAATGCTATTTTTTCTATGTTTTTGTACCTTTTCCAGCTTCAATTGTATAGTTATCCTAAAATATACTGTGTACCACATGACCCTACCCATCTGTACCACACCCTTTTTAGAATGCCACTTTTTGGGACTTTTCGGATTTTTAAACACATTTTTTAAAAAACTTTGTTCTATCAATTTTATTTATTATAGACTTATAGACAATACTTCAAAGCAATTCCAGTCAAAATTTGGGATGATCGCTCGGGTAGTTTCGTAGAATTGCTCAAAATCCTTTAGGTATACCAAAATACCCCCTATGCCTCTAATATGAATTAAAGATAATAGATCAAACTTAGAACTAAGAAAAGCTATAAAAATGATGAATGAATAATTAAAATAAAGTGCATGGCAACAAACTGAATTACGTAGCAAGGTATACAAAATAAATTTTAAAAAATAATAAAATTAAACCGAAAAAAAAAATTGCTGAAAAAGGGAAAAACTTCTTATTAATTAGTTTTATTGTTTTACTTTATTTTATTTATTTTTTTATTTATAAAAAAATATTTTATTGAAGTGAAACTTCTAGGGGCGCATTGTTTTCAAGGTCGCGACACGAAATGAGCAGAGACACTATATATTCAAAAATATACTGGGACATTAGACTATCTCTTTCTCACACATACTCTCAGTATACAAACACACACTCTGAGCAGGGTTCCTGCCTGGACCTCGAGAAACAGAAATCGTAGTAAATAGGGGCAAAAATCGTAGTAGGCGGCACATTGCCGAAGTTGATTTGAAAAAACTATGTGATCAGCAAAAAAATAAAAACGATAATGAGCCGAAAATTTCAAATTTAGGATCCGAAAATCATGTGAAATGAAAACGAAATGAGCCGAAAATTTCAAATTTAGGATACGAAATTCATGTGAAATGAACCATCACATGAAGAAATTCCACTAAAAATTATTTTCAAAAAATCGTAGTAGATTAGAGTTCAAACGTAGTGCCGGAGTAGATTTCAAAAATTTTCCAAAAGTGAAGCAGATCTACTACGATCGTAGTATAGTCCGAACCTTGACTCTGAGGAAACATTTTATGAGACGCTCGAAGTTGTTCTTGCTTATGCGTATGATGCTTTTCTCGCATCATACGCGTTGTAAATTTCAAATGAAGCCAATAAACAAGTTCGTCAATCAATAATATATTAAAATTCATATTTACTGATTTCTCTTATTAATCGATAATAGGTACAATCCACTGGCAAAAATATTAGGAAATATTAGGAGCATATGCTAATACATCAGCAGAGTGTTGTCGCGATTACATTAATATTATGTATAATAAAATTATATGCGGTTAATTACCACCGAAGTTTCACTTCTTTCGCGTGTACTCTGTTGCACGCATATGTTTTTTATATTTTGTGTTAAATAGAATTATTGTGAATTATTTTGAATTTTAATAATTTATTTTTTTTGTTCGCACTGCATTTCTCTACGTGCTGAGTTAAAGCATTACGAAAGCATTGACGTGATTCCCCTAATCGCACCTAAAAATACCCAACAAACACAATTGCATTGCATCTCCTTCTGCTGTCATGCTCCCGATTAAGAGTGCACGCAGAGCGAGAGAACCAAAATGTCGAAAGAAAAATTATGCTGCGACCTCTCTTACCATGGGTAACGAAGACAAAATGCAATTATGTTCTCACGAAAAAAACGAGAGCGCATAAAAGAAAGACGAAAAGAGTAACTCACTTTGTTGGTTATCTCTCCCACGCTGAAAGATCTTTCATCGTCGAGTGTTAACCTGAGCTGTGAAGGAAAGAAGAAGAAGGAAGAAAATAGGGGGAGAGAGAGTCGAGATCCACGAACGCGTGAGAGGCGGAGCGCGAGAGAAAAGTAAGCACTTGCGTTTTTTTCTTTACATTACATGCTCACCAACATTAACATCCGACACGAAGGAAAATATGTTAAAATTCAGCAAATGGAGATCGAGACGATCGTGAACTTAAATAATTTTTTTATCTTTCACTGATTTATTATTCACGGTTTTTGGTGATTAAATTAACACAATTTTCATATTTTTATACCCTACACCCTGTGGATAAGG
>JAFDUT010000403.1:0-23548 GCA_017309665.1 Coelopa frigida
AACCACGTTCAGTTTGCCGCGTCGATACTGCACGGTGAAATTGTGCTGCTAATTCGAGGGCCCAACGCGCAACCCGTCCTGAGGGGCTCTCAATCGAGTTGAGCCATTTGAGGGAGAGGTGGTCGGTGATGACGGAAAACTTGTACCCTTCGAGGTACGGCCGCATTTTCCGTATTCCCCAGACGATCGCGAGGCACTCCTTCTCCGTGGGGGAGTAGTTCCCTTCCGCCTGATTGAGGTGCCGACTCGCATATGCGACCACCCGTTCCGCCCCGTCAAGCGTTTGCGTCAGGACAGCGCCGAGACCAACGTCGCTAGCATCGGTCTGCAGCGTGAAAGGTTGTGTGAAGTCGGGGCACACAAGGACCGGCGCTTGAGTCAGCTTCGCTTTCAGCAGATCGAATGCGGCTTGTTGGGGCTCACCCCACTTAAAATGCTTACCTTTCTTAAGCAAGGCCGTAAGGGGTTGAGAAATGGTCGCAAAATCGGGTACGAACCTTCGGTACCACGACGCGATACCCAAGAAACGTCGAACGCCGCGGACGCTGTCGGGGGGTTTCAAGTCTGTATCGCAGCGATCTTATCGGGGTCCGTCCGGATCCCCTCTGCGGTAACCACGTGGCCCAAGTACTTGACCTCTGTTTTAAAGAGCTCGCACTTTTCGGGGTTCACCCTTAAGTTGGCCGCTCTGAGTCTTCGGAAAACCTCCCGCAGATTCTGGAGGTGTTCTTCGAGACTGGCGCCGGTGACGATTATATCGTCAAGATATGCGAATGCATACGGCTCCATTTCCGGGCCGATAACGCTATCGAGTGCCCGTTGAAATGTGGCCGGGGCGGAGTGGAGCCCGAATGGCATCACTCGCCACTGAAACAATCCCCTTCCGGGAACCGTGAACGCCGTATACTGCTTGCTCGCCTCCTCCATCGGTATTTGCCAGTACCCGTCCTTCAAGTCGAGACTACTGACATACTTGGCCTCCCTCAGGCGGTCCAAGATGTGCGTAATCCTCGGCAAGGGGTAGGCATCGGACACCGAGCGACTATTTAATTGGCGATAGTCGATGCACAGCCGCCATGCCCCCGACTTCTTGCGGACGAGGACGATCGGCGCGCTATGGGGGCTGTGGGAGGGTTCGATGCAACCTTTGGCGAGCAGCTTATCGACTTCTTCGTTAATTACGGCCTGCATGGCGGGGTTGCGAGGGAAATACCGCTGCTTAATGGGCCGGTCGTCGGTCATGACGATGCGGTGCGAGGCGATCGTGGTGGTCCCCGTCAGATCTCGGAACTGAGCTAGCTCCGCGTCCAGAAACTGCTGGACCTCCTCCATCTTCTCGGCTTTGGGTTTTGTTGCGGTGCGACATGTCGCGCTGCGCCGCATCGGCTTGACCTGCGTTAGATCAATCGTGGCTCCACCGCAACTAAAAACGCCACCCGCATGGATGCAGAAATCGAGGCCAGTAGGACCTCCTCCGAGGAATTTGGCATAATTAAAAATTGGAACTTACCCCGCACGCTGCCCAGACAAACCTCTACCTCGGCTACCTCCTGTAATGGTCGGGTACTCCCGTCGGCGAGGGTGATGCTGGTTATCTCCTTGGTCCGTCGGACGGGAATACCCAACCGCGCCACCAATCCTTCGCTGAGGAAACTCTTGGACGCGCCGGTGTCGAAGGTTGCCTCGACCTGAGTTCCTGCCAGCGTGATATCCGCGAAGATGTGGTGGGCGTCGGCTCGAAGCACGCCTACTGTGCTTGGTGGCTGAGTTGTTCTGGGGGACCGTTGGCCACCTGTCCGGATCGGCCCCCCCTCGCGTTTCCCGCCTCTCGTCGGCAACAGTCGACTGTGCGTATGCCTCGGCGTCCGCATATCCAACAGAAATAGACCCGTGGGTTCGTACAGGCCCTCTCCTGGTGGTCCTGCTGGCCGCAATTCCGGCAGGCCGACTGTGGGTTGGAGACCCATTCGCCGGGCTCGTCGCGAGCTCGTCGATGTTGTTCCGGCCGGACTCCCGGGGTTGGGTACCCCTCGCGTCGGCGAGGTTCCGGCCGTGCATCGCGCTGCGGAGCGTTAACCGGCACCTCGCGAATGCTCTCCAAGTCCCCGGCCAGGTTCATTAGTTCGGCTAGGTTCGCAAAGTCCCGCCGGCGGACGTACCACTGGTAGTCGGGATGTGAGTTGCGATAAATTCGCTCGAGCTGTTGCGACGCGTCGTATGGCAAGTGCCTCATCAGCCCTTGCATGGCTAATACGTAGTCCTTGAACGGCTCCTTCGGCCGTTGGACTCGACGACGGACTTCGTCCTCCAATGTCTCGAGGAATCGGTCGGCAGGAAGAACTGGTTAAAGTCCTCTTTGAACTGAGACCATGTAGCCCAATGGTTGTTATTGTTGCGAAACCACACGAGGGCGCGGTCCCGCAACAATTCGGGCATGGTCCTCGGCAAGAGGTCTGTGGCGATGCCATAGGCTTCAGCCAGCTCTTCCACCCGCTCGATGAACGCGAGGGGATCCTTGCCCCCATCATAGCGGGCCGACCACTTCCGCACTTGGTCGATGGTGGTCGTAGGTGACGACGCGGCGCGGCGGTGGAGGATTGATCTCCTTTTCTTTCGCAGGCGAGAAATGGGTGGGCGTGACCTGTTTTGGTCGGGGTCTTCCCATGTGTCCTCGTGGACCTTTATTTTGGGGATCTCCCCGGACGCGGTAGGTGGGCGAGCACTCCCTTTCGAAGGGCCTGGCGACGGAGCGCGACGGTGCAGCTCCTGCAACTCGAGAAGTCGGCGCCGCGCCTTGATCCGCGATGAACGTGGTCAACTGTTTCCGCAGTTCTTCCACCACCGTTCCCGTCGCCTCGAGTTCGAACTCGATGGCGTATTTTACCAGGTCCTCCCGGCGGAGGGAGGAACACACATTGAGCATTTTCGACACTAGCGCAGATTGTCCTGGTCTGGGATCTTGAAGCGCGGGCACTCGCGCACTGACGTTCAACCGCACACAGATTTGTTCTTGCACTCACTCGCGTCGAATGGTTTTATTTACCATATTTTTTTTATATTTTTATTGGGTTACCCGCGCGCACTTTGTATGTCCGCGAGTACGAAATGTGTTTTCTTATTTTGTTTCACTCGCGCGTTTCTATTCACTCGGCCGGGTTTTATTGTTATTATTTTTCGCGACGTTTTCCAACACTAGCGTCCCTGCTCGGGCGCCATGTAACGATTCAATTCCTGGGCCACGCTCGCCGGTGCCCAGGGTTCGTTGCAAATATTTATATTTGCGGGGAAAAGCTTGTGTTGGAAATTTTAGTTCACTTAGTTTTATTATTTTTCTATATTTCGTTATAATTATTCACTTAACACTACCCATCGATATACCCGCCGCTGTCGTTGCTGTTGTAGCCGTGTTGTGTTCGCTCGCCTTCGCTGTGCTCTCCGTCGCCGTTGTTGTTGTCCCGCGTTGCGTTCGCTCACTCGCCTTTGCCGCTGTTGTTGTTGTCCCACGTTGTGTTCGTTCTCCGCTGTTGTTGTTGTCCCACGTTGTGTTCGTTCTCCGCTGTCGTTGTTGCTGGGTTCCACGCTGTGTTCGCTGTCGCTGTTGCTGGTTTCGTTCGAGCGAGTATGAGGCGACGCTCGGTGTCGAGCTCGCTCTGCCTGCGCTGATGGTGTACGACGTCGTTGCACGGCGAGCGAGTCGAAGTGGAATTTGGCGATTCTGAACTTTGACCGTCCACTCTGAGCGCGTCCTCGTCACGACAACCGTGAATTCGGGGCGGGGGAATAAGATAGCCGATTGCGCTAGCTCTCGCACCGGCGACGTTGACGTTAGACGCCGGGACCGTCGCGGGCGAAGTTCGGTGGCGTGGAGAGAGAAGGGGGAAGAGCCCGAATTGCAGTAGATTTATCGGGCGCCGTCGGCGGCGACGCGACTTCTACTTTCTCCTCCGCGGACGGACAACACGAAACGGACGATGGTGGGTATGCACGCGTAATCAGCGTGGGGAAAATCTGAAGGCCGATTTCCTCGATGGAAATCGGGGCTAGCTTTCCGTCGGCACGACCGAGGTGGATCGAATGGTCCAGCCCTCGACGCAGGGAAAAAAAAACCCAATATCTCAATTAAATGTTTGCGTGTTACCTTCAAATCTTCGGCGGTCTGGTCCCTGCGGTCTGGTTCGGGCGATGGTCGGCGGCGAAAGAGAGCGAGTTCCGTTCCGCGTGGGTGCAGCTGCCCTCGGCCCTTCGGGTTTTTGTCGTGAACTTCCGATCTTCGAACTCGAATTCGAAGATCGAAAGTTCGTCGAGTGCGATCAGGGTGCACTGGGTTAGTGCACTGTGGTTAAATTACTAACACAATATGGTAACAATTCATTTTTTTAATTCAAAATAACTTAACTCATACACTTCATATAAACAATAACTTAAAATAATAATACAAAAATTAATAATAACTAAACTATAAATATTCCATGGACGGGGTAGGGATTAGGGAAGGATTAGAGAGGGTTAGTGTGAGAGATATGTGCCCCAAATTTGGCACGGGAAATTTGGGCGTCACAACTTGTGTTGTTGAAAGAAGACGATGTTCCTCCACTAAGTTGGAGAAGGGGGAGGGTCGTTAAAACCATCTTAGGAGAAGAAGGATTTTGCCGTATGGTATATGTAAGGACAAGCAATGGGGTTTCAAAGAGATCGATCCACAATGTTTGTCCTTTCCCTATCATAGATGAGGGCAAGGGTATTGACACAAGCAATGGGGTTTCAAAGAGATCGATCCACAATGTTTGTCCTTTTCCTATCATAGATGAGGGCAAGGGTATTGACACCTCCGTAGATAGAGAAAAACGAAGATCTCCTAAATTAAAAAATAAAAACTGCATGCTAACTATTTCAAGTTTGTTGACAATTATACCACAGTTAGTATTTAGTCTTAAAATAGAGATGCTGAAGGACCACTCCGGATTGTTTTTCGAGAATCAAGGAATTGTCGGTTTGCAGAAGTCATCGTGGAGTATTGTGGTTTATGTCAACTGTCATTATGTGGTGTCATGGATGAGGAACATGCCGAGATGTTACAGAATGCTGTGAAAAGAGGTATACAGAAGCAGCAGCAAGTAGAAGGCATCATCAGGAATATGTCCTCAATAGAAGATTTTTTTTTTTTTTTTAATATAGTTCTTTATTTATTGGATCTTCTCTTCTAGAGACTAACAATAATTGTATCAAATCTTATATCTACTTATAATCTACTCCTTCATTGGGGGAGTACTGTTGTTACGTGATCCTCCTTTTCACAGGGATGGTAGGTCGTTCCTACGTAGACGGGATGTGCTGCTTGTGTACGTCAGTGCGTTCGCTAATGGGTTTGGATGGATTTGTAGCTTTTCCAGATATCTTGCTGTAATGTGTGGAATTACGTCCTTCACCAAGGGAATGTTCAGGTCTCTGTGGATATTTATATTTCGGATGTACCAAGGAGCACCCGTCATGGTTCTTAGTATCTTTGTTTGCGCTCTCTGTATGAGTTCGATATTAGTTACACATGCGTTTCCCCATAGTTGGATACCATATGTCCAAATAGGTTTTATGATGCTATTGTATAGGAGTACCTTGTTTTCTAGGCTTAGTGGAGATCTATGGTTAATGAGCCAGTGTATGGAAGCGGCTTTTAACTTGATGTGAGTTCTCTTTGCCTCAAGGTGTTTTCGCCAGGTTAGGCGCCGATCTAGATGAATCCCAAGGTATGTGACATGAGATCCTTGTGGAATAGGGATATTGTTTAGGGTTATTGTTGGGCATGTATTTGGCCTTAGTGTGAATGTCACATGTTTACTCTTTTGCTCATTAACTTTTATGCGCCAATTCGATAGCCATTTTTCTACTACTTTTAAATGGTTTCCTAGTTCAGTTGACGCTTTTGTGGGACACTTGTCGGTGCTTAGTATTGCTGTGTCATCAGCAAATGTTGATGTGACTAGCTTACTATTTGTTGGTAAGTCTGACGTGAATATAATGTACAGGATTGGACCAAGTACGCTTCCCTGTGGAACTCCCGCGTTTATTTCGAAGTCATTTGTTATATATTCCTTATATTTCACCCGGAACATTCTATGTGAGAGATACGATTTTAAGATATGATGGTAGTTTTCTGGAAGTAAGCATCTTATTTTGTACATAAGACCTTCGTGCCACACTCTGTCAAAAGCTTGAGCTACATCGAGAAAAACAGCGGAGCAGTATTTTCGGGTTTCAAATGCATTTCTTATTTCATTGGTTATGCGATTTACTTGTTCTATTGTACCGTGTTTTTCACGAAAACCGAATTGGTGGAAGGGTATGATATTCCATTCGCGGAGATATGGAGAAAGCTTTGACAGTAGCAGCTTTTCAAATAGTTTCGACAAGCACGGAAGCAAGCTTATAGGTCTGTAGGAGGATGGTAGTGTCTTATCCTTTCCTGGTTTTGGAATCATTATTATTAAAGATTTCTTCCATGGTGTTGGAAAGTGGCCAGTTCGAAAGATAGCGTTGAATAAGCTACTAATAAAAGTTATTGCAGAATTAGGAAGTTCAGTTAGCATTTTGGGGGTTATGTGATCGTAGCCAGGGGCTTTTTTGGGATTCAGCTGCGTTTGTATAACGGTTTTGATTTCGATCTCAGTGCTAGGAGTCATACCTTCTTGAGAGATGCAATTAAGGTAAGGGATTTGGAATCCATTAGTAGGAGGATTTGGTTGAAATACCGAACTTAGATGACGAGCGAATGCATTGGCCTTCTCCCCTTCGCTGCGTGCCCAGTTACCACGATTATCTCTAATTGGAGATTCACCTTCTACTGGTGTCTTTATGGATTTATTTGCTCCCCATAGAGAGCGTTTATTGGAACCATTAGGAGTTAGTTTTTCTATATATTTGTGTTGCTCACTTTCCTGCTGCAGCCTAAGGACCTCCCTTAGTTTCCTTATTGCATCGTTGAGTCGTTCTTTCGACGCCGGGGATCTGCAGGCCTGCCATTCTCTTCTAAGGCGGCGTTTATTTATAACCAGTCTTTCAATATAACTGTTGGTTACAATTTTAATTTTTTTTGAGACTTTACCAGCAATAGGGGTTGATAATTCCGCTGCTGAGGTAACCATTTCATTGAAAATATAGACAAAGTCTTCTATATCCTCCTCACACTCCAGCTCTGGATTCGTGTGGATGTGACTACTTATGTATTTTTTGTACTTCAGCCAGTTAGTTCGCGGAGAAGTCAGTCTGAATGGATGTTCAATTTGTTTTGGATGTTCAAGTAAGCGGAATATTACGGGTGAGTGGTCAGATGATAATTCGAGACATGTTTCAGCTAATATCGTGTTGCTGTCTATGTGCCTGGTAATAGCGAAGTCAATTAGATCAGGAACTTTTCTAGGGTCTGTTGGCCAGTAGGTGGGTTGTCTTGGAGAGACAAAGTTTAGCTTGTTGCGGAGATTGATGATTGTGTTGTACAGTTGCCTGCCTTTTGGATTAATAAGGCGAGAGCCCCAGTGCGTGTGCTTGGCGTTATAATCGCCGGCAGCTAGGAATCTGCCTCCTAGAGTATCGAAGAAGTCTTGGAATTGCTTTTCAGGAATTGTAAAGCGCGGCGGACAGTACACTGCGGAGAGTGTCAGGTTTTTGTTGTTGCTTTGCAAGCATAAGGAGGTAGCTTGAAGGAAGTTCTTTGCATATGGCTCTAGGGAGTAGTGTTTCATACGAGTTCTGATGAGGATCCCAGTTCCTCCATGTGCTTTGCCATCAGGATGATCTGTTTTGTAGAATCTATAGCCTGAAATTCCAAAGTTATGTTTGTTTGTAAGATGAGTTTCGACAAGGAGCATCACATCAATGTCCTTTTCAGACATATAGTGTTTGAGTTCTTCTTTGTGTTGGTTGATACCGTTTGCATTCCACAGACAAATTTTTATGCTATTCATTTCTTAGTCAGGAGGACTTGTAGTACCTGGTTTTGGGTTTTGACCAGGTCTTGAATCATGTTTTGCATGGTGGTCATGAATTGTGTCATGCATTGTGTCAGTGCTAGGATCATGGTTTCGAGCCCACCCTCTTTTTGGGATGTAGATTGATCAGTAGGAGCTGAACCTGATTTTAATGCACTTGCGTAAGAAATGTGTGGGGTTATTGTATGTGGAGCGCTTGGAGGTTTAATATTGGTGTAAAGTGGGGCTGTATTTCTCGACTTGCTTTGAGCGGAATCCTTGCGTTGACCTAGTCTTTCTTTCAAGTCTTTATAGACTGGACATCCTCGATAGTTTGCAGTGTGATTACCACCACAGTTGCTGCACTTTTTCGTTGAGGTATCTTCTCGATTAGAGGTGCACGTTGAAGAATGATGGAGTTCGCCACAAGCTACACATACTGTTCGTAGGGTGCAGTAAGACTTAGTGTGACCATATTCTTGGCAATTAGTGCATTGTACTGGGCCATTCCGTTTGTGGGGCTCCTCAACTGATATCCTGCGGTGGAGCAGGTATTGCAGTCCATAGATGGGATGGGTTTCATTTTTTTTCAGTTTGAGCTGGTCTGAAGATAGTTCAACCTTGAACATTGGTTGTGGGATTTTGTTTTTGTTTTTGATGTTTATTACTATCTTGGCGTTAAAGCCATTTGCTTGTAGTGCCTCCACAATTTCTTTCGTGTCTACATCAGCTTCTATGCCCTTGAGTACAACAACTAGCCCTTTACTACTTTTGAGTTGGTATGTGTAGTAGTTTTTACCATGGTCGTTCAGGAATTTTGCTACTTCACGGTAGTTAGGTTCGGAGTAAATCTGAATTTTTGTCTCGTGGATATTTCCTTTGGTTATGGGAACAATATGGAAGGTATTGAGACCTATGAGACTTGTTAGACTTTTTACCAAATCATTGGAGCTGCGTTCGCGCAGGTAGATTGGTGGAGGTTTAGTGTTTTTAACACCAAGGACGTTCTCAGTAGTACTTGTTCCTGGTTGGGACTGGACGCTGTCGCTTAGAATAGAAAAACGGTTATTACTAAGCGGATTAGTGGTTTGAGGCTTTTTTGGAATATTACCACTATTACCTTTTTCCGGGCTCAACTTCCTTTTTACCTGGATGTAGCGATCCATTCCTGTTTGCACAATAGATTTGTACTTACCTTTTTCCGAGGTGACCGTTTTCGCAGTTAACGTCGATGCTGCTAGGGTATTGAGGTTTTTCGATAAATTTCCCACTGGGTTGCTTGATGCAGTTGCACCGGAGGGGAGAGGAGAGGAGCATTGTGAGCTCCACTTTGCCGTTGGTAGCGGAGCTGCGTGCGAGACAGAGACCGAAGCAGAGAGCTTGCGTGCAGCTGTGGCTGGAGAGCCTGCATGCTCTCTCTGCACGTTGTTGTTGTTGTTCCCTGAAGCAGTAGCTAGTGCTGCGGGAGTGGCAGTTAGAGCTCTCTCGTCGTTTGCTTTGCTCACTTCGCGGCGAGCTAGTAGCGCGGGAGAGACTGATGCCGTGTGTTGTGCTTCTGCACCGCTCTCGGCAATTAGCATCGATGCGCTTAATAGCGCGGCACTTTCATCTGAGCGAGATGGAATCGGATTTGGATTCGCCGCGTTTAGCAGAGGACGGTGCACTTTTTTCGGAGAGTGTCCGACACTCATATTTATATTTATTTTGTTTATTGTTTACTTTTGATTTCAAGACAGAGCAAGAGGCAAAGCCTGCCGCTTGTTTGAAAAACACTCGAGCGTATTGTTCTTTATGATTCGATTATTTTTGGTATTAAACTACGGATTTAAACACGAAGCTAAATCAAACACGTCCGCACTGTGTGTTGACATACCACGATTGTTGATATAGAAGATGTAACAGCGAATGTTATTAAAAATCAACACAACTTTTTGGAAAAGCAGTTGGAGAAAATAAAATTTAATTTTAAACAAGTTGATACTGAACTAAATAAGACAGTAGCATATTCGATGCTTAATTCTGCAATCCTCTTTACGATGCTAATGATGGATGACTTTGAACGGTTTCAAGAGGACATTAAGGAAGCTCTATTGAAGATCAGTCATGAAGGCGCTCGTCAACATATAATCACATATGAAAGGCTACAAAACCATTTGGGCAAGATTATTATGCAGCTTCCAGATGGCTTAAGAATTCCAGATCGTCGTGCCAGCAAAGTTTTAAAGGTGACTGAAATTTCTGCGAGGAATACAGCGGAGTTCATTATTTTTGAAATAAAAATACCGCTAATTCATAAGGATACCTTCAACATCTTCGAATTGTATCTGTTTACGCCAAAACACCTAAAGTAAAAGAATAGATTAGCCTTAATTGAGTTTAGCTTTAATTGAGTGTTTTCCAATGAAAACAATTGAGCGATCAGGGCTTAGTGTAGGTGTATATAAGGATCGTCGGGAAAGTCTCCACTTTGCTGTGTGGAAGGGTCCCGAACCCATCCGTAGTTTTGCCGACGATCACTTGCAATTTGGATACCATAGGTGAGAGATCGCGTACGAAAGTAAATAAAACAAATTTACTGCCCCAAACATTTTGTTTTGTGTTTTGATTTCCACACATAGACCAGAAACGCCAGATTGTCTGCTTTTCCGCCGCTTTATTTGGATTTAAATTTCGCCATCAACTCAACCAGCATCAACCCACTAACAGCCGACGGCAATTTTCCTGCTAGAAGAACAACCAGCAACCCCCGCTACTAAGCCAACTAAACATTGGTCCTTCGAGCCGGATCTTCAAGCAGTTCTAAACAGCCACAGCAGAAAAAAAAGGTGCGTGGTATAATAACAATAGTGATTTGGTGTCCCTTCGCGATTTAATAAAAATAAAAATCCGCGTGAAAAATAAATTTTCGTGTTTGCAAAAAATTGCAAACAAACGCGAACCCAAACTCAATTCGCCATCGCCACTCATTTGTCGTTTGTTAGAAGAGAGTGAGACCTACACTCACATATTCTTTTCTCCTACCGTTGTGCACATTGGGTAAACTCGACCAAATCAAACTGTCCAACGATTTTTGAATTTAACCAATTGTGGTTAATAAAGTTTTTCTCGCGAGTGAACAATTTCGTGTGCTTATTTTGGTAAATCGAATACCAAAATAAGTAAAGCAATTGTGCGAAAAACATTTCGAGCATTGTAAAGACAAAGCTCAAAAACCAAATCTGCCTTGACTCTCGATTTTCGATCGAAGCAAGCAGTGTGACGACATACTCACAGTCTCTTCTCTCAACCAAACCGACACCAAGCGCTTCAAGTGCGCTCCCTCCACCACCGCGATCTCCCACAAAAAGTCGCTTCCTCATCTCCAAAGGGACGACTCTATCTTTGTCTGTCTTACGGGCACGACATAATAAAAAATTGTTCTCTCAGTTTTTCCCACACTCACTCACAAAAACTCTTGCACTCTCACTTTGCGGCGAATTCAGCCGAAATATTTATTGTGTTTGCCGACGTCGCTATCAAGACAATTGGAAGAAAGAGTGCAACAGGTGCACACGTACACACGTACACAAAGTGAGAGTACTCGGAAGTCTCCCACTCAACACCAGCAGAGCAACAAGAGAGTGTACACCCAAAGAAAAAAGGTTCGACAACTCACCTTAAATTTCTCGAGTACACCCAAAAAAAAAAGTTAGTAAAGTTGCATAAAATAAAATATATATTAAAAAAAAAAATTTTTTTATTTTATATTATAATTATATTTTATATATTTTTATAAATTTATAAAATCTTTGCTGTGTTGGCCTGAGTGATTACTCAGAAGAAATTTTTCGATTTTTTTTGAAATTTTGAGTTTCTTTTATATATAAAACTTTTTGAAAATTTATAGAAAAGTTATACTTTTTGCCTCCGTTTGTTTCCTACGAACAAAATTATCGTTGTCCATCGAATCACTTTGAATTCAAATATAAATTAGTCCGTGATAACAGCAAATTTAAATTGCAACATGTCCGCTTACGAAATGTTCATTCGCGTCACCGACGATGTAATTATTTTTGAGTCTGAATTCAATTCAACTCCAGCGTCCGAACACTCGCCTTTCACTCTTGAAATGCAAAAGGACGAGTTGAAATCGATGTGGCTAGATGTCAAGTCGTCATATGAGACGGATTTTACATCGACGATCCACTGCCAAAGCCGACGATGAGGCTACAGATTTAACGACTCTTAAAGTCAAGTATCGGACTTGTTATGATACCTATGTCCGATGTATGGGCAAGATGGGTCAATTGATCCAAGAGCTCAGCAGATCAACTTCCGAACCCAAGGAAATTGATCCTTCAGCCCCTTTAGTCATGTCAAACCATAACATCAATCTGCCTCCAGTAGATACGGATGTCTTTTATGGGGATTATCTGTCCTGGCCGTCCTTCCGCGATATGTTCACCGCGATTTACATTTGTAATCAGCGGCTGACTCCGGTAGAGAAGCTCTACCACTTAAATCAAAAAACTCGTGGAGAGGCGAAAGAAATTGTTAAAAAATCGCCTTTAACTCATGACGGTTTCGCTACCGCTTGGCAAAATCTCGCCGACCGGTATGAAAATAAAAGAATTCTAGTAAACAGTCAACTCAAAGTTCTGTTTAATCTCCCAGTGGTCCAGGTGGAATCAGGAAATTCCATCAAAAGGCTGCAACGGGATATAAACAATTGCATTTCGGCGTTGCAATTGTATGATATTAATATCACCAATTGGGACGCCATCTTTGTTTATCTGTGCTCCACGCGGCTACCTGAGACCACTCTTTCGATATGGGAGCAAAGCATTGTCGCTAAGTCCGAGATCCCACGGTGGGCGGATATGGACAGTTTCACGACAAGCCGTTTCCAGACGTTGGAAACGGTATTAGATATTCGAAGTGCGTCGAATAGCAAGCCGGTTGCAAAGGCCACGGCTTCCAATAATAATACCGCCTCGAGGAGAGTGAATATTCACCACGCAAATGTCAACAATATGACATCTTGTAAGTTGTGTTCTAATGCTCACGGTATTAGAACATGTCCTCGATTTCTTGAGATGACAACAAAGAACAGGTTTGCAACCGTCCGAAGGTTGAACTTGTGCCTGAATTGTTTGTCATATTCGCATCAAGCGCGAGATTGTAAAAGTGCGTTCAATTGTGGCATGTGTAAACAACGCCATCATAACCTTTTACATCGTGATGTTTCCCATTCGTCGACTTCGGGAGAGTCCCATCGACAGGGAGGCTCGCGCCCGTCCACCTCACAGGGTGTGCAACAGCTTCCGAGCAGTCATACTGCTCAAGTTCACAGCCCTGGAGGTCCCTCAAGACAGTCTACGTCCAATGACTCTGAAATAGTTCAGAGTCACTTTGCGCGGGGGTCAACAAAAGTGCTCCTGGGTACTGCGATGGTGACGATTTGTCACAATGGAGTCGAGTACGAAGCCAGAGCTCTGATTGATCCATGTTCGGAAGGAACCTTTATTTCAGAACGATTACGAAACGTTCTTAAGATCCCCCACACAAATATTAGTGCACAAATATCTGGCTTAATTGCGAAAGTTTCCGCTCAAGTTACGAAACGGTGTACTGTGGTAATAGGTTCTCCGAAGGATTCGAGCTTCAGAATTAAAGCATCGGCTTTAATTCTATCTCAGTTAACCGGAGACTTACCAACAACTTCGATTGATCGTTCCGTGGTCGATCAACTACCTAGTCTGAATTTAGCAGACAAGAATTTCCACAAAAGTGGAAAGGTCGACGTTTTGATTGGTTATCGAACACTTGATAGCTCAGGAAACAGTCTTCGGGTGGATTCTGACAGGTCCGCTACCTGGTAAACAATCCACAAAAACTATTGTTTCCTATCACACGCTAATTCATAAGGATACCTTCAACATCTTCGAAGTGTATCCATATCCAATTGTATATGCGAATCGTTTTGTTAGCATAGTTACCCAGTTTCATCACTTATTACTGAGTAATTCAAGAACGAAATATTATAATTTGAGAGACATTGATTTTCTTAAATGCAAAAAGCTAGAAGATTTATGGCTATGTCGTCAAACGCATCCAATATTGAATATCGGTCAGCGAGAAATTTGCGAAATTCAACTCTTGATGAAAGCAAAAAATATGTCTGAAAACTGTGTTATTGAAATAGAGAAATAGAGGAAACATAAAAATAAAATCATCATCCTCAGGTTATACGGCGAATTTAGAGGTTCTTATTATACCTAAAATAATTTCCGAATTACCAGCAAGGAGGGTGGCATCGGAAAAACTCGATGAAGATCTAATATTAGCTGATCCAAAATATTATATACCCAGTAAAATTGATCTGCTCATTGGAGCAGATTTATTTTACGATCTTCTTGAGGATGGGAAACTTCGACTAAAGGATAGTAATGTATTGTTACAGAAAACAAAGCTAGGATGGATTAGCTCGTTTAGATACAGACCTTCAGATTTATTGTGGGGTTAGTTCCTATTTAGAAGAATCTTTAGATACTCAGTTGAAAAAATTTTGGGTGTTAGAAGAGGTCGAGAAACTTGTAAAACTAACAAAATCAGAAAAAGAATGTGAAGATATGTTCAAGGAAACTGTAAAGAAAGCTAGCGATGGCAAATTTATAGTGGATCTTCCATTTAAGGGTAATAAGTTAAATTTAAGAAATTCGGAATATATTGCGAAACGACGATTTTTTGCAATTGAACGAAAATTAAACAAAGATAATGAAATAAAAAATCAATATCATGACTTTATGAAAAAATATTTAGAAATGGGCCATATGGAATTGGTTAGATCAAAGAAAGATTTAAATACAGGGTATTACTTGCCTCACCATTATGTGTTGCGACCAGACAGCACGTCAACAAAATTGAGAGTGGTGTTCGATGCGTCTTGCAAAACAACCGCAAATGTTTCACTGAATGATATGCTTCATACTGGACCAAGACTCCAGGAAGATATTTTCAATATTTTGATTAGATTTAGGAAACATACGTTTGTTATTACAGGCGACATTGAGAAAATGTATAGACAGATTTGGGTGAATGAAGCTCATCATAAATTTCAAAAAATCTTCTGGCGATGGGATTCGTCTTCTGCGTTACAAACGTATCAATTAAAAACAGTAACTTATGACACTTCATCTGCACCATATTTGAAAATGAATTTGGCAAATATATTTTACTTTTCGCATTCAGAGATTGTACTTAGCTGGTTAAAGTTAGATCCGGCTATATTGCAAGTATTCGTTTCCAATAGAGTAAATTATATTCAAACCAATAGCGAAATTAATAGATGGAAATATATTAATACTCATTCTAATCCAGCAGATTTATTATCGAGAGGATTGTATCCAAGCGAAATTATTAATAAAACTATATGGTTTGATGGGCCCGAAATATTAAAATCAGAAATTTCGGAAAATACTAATTATACAAAATTAACAGCAGAAGAGATTCCTGAAATTAAGAAGGTTAAATTGATTTCGACAGTTGCAATTGAGAATTCTATGTTTCAGCGTATTAATCATAGAAATGATTTTGAATTTTTACAGAATGTTGTGGCATACGTGTTAAAATTTATAGATCGACTAAGAAACAGAGTAAATAAATCATGGATAGATTACAGGATTACAGTTTCCCATCTTGAGGATGGGAAACTTCGACTAAAGGATAGTAATGTATTGTTACAGAAAACAAAGCTAGGATGGATTAGCTCGTTTAGATACAGACCTTCCGATTTATTGTGGGGTTAGTTCCTATTTAGAAGAATCTTTAGATACTCAGTTGAAAAAATTAGAGTTAGAAGAGGTCGAGAAACTTGTAAAACTAACAAAATCAGAAAAAGAATGTGAAGATATGTTCAAGGAAACTGTAAAGAAAGCTAGCGATGGCAAATTTATAGTGGATCTTCCATTTAAGGGTAATAAGTTAAATTTAGGAAATTCGGAATATATTGCGAAACGACGATTTTTTGCAATTGAACGAAAATAATGAAATGAGAAGCCGAATCAGTCAGAGAACAATGGCCAGATGTAGCAGATGTCATTAAATCCGATTTTTATATGGATGACATAATGACCGGAAGTGACTCTTTGCCGGAGTTAATGTCTCTTCAACAACAAATTTATAGTACTCTAAAGAGTCTCGGATTTCCTCTGAGAAAGTGGTGTGGACCTTTTGAAAAACTTTCCCCAAGAAGATTGCGAAATATCGGTAGATTTAGATAAGGATTCGGGAAATAATATTAAAGCTTTGGGAATGGCTTGGATTCCATCGAAAGATCAAATATTCATCAAGTCCAGCTGGGATGTTTCTTTTAAAAAGACAAAAAGAAACATTCTAGCTGACATCGCGAAATTATTTGATCCTCTCGGTCTATTAGGTCCAGTGGTAGTAATCGCAAAGATATTATTGCAAGAATTATGGAAGTAAAAGATAGATTGGGATTCAGAAATACCGGAAGAGATAGGAATTTTGTGGCAACGTTTCAGAGGCGAATTGAATTTGTTGGGTAAAATAAAGTTGCCGAGACATATAGTCGTCAAAAACCAAAAATCAATTGAACTGCACGGGTTTTGTGACGCTTCAATGAAAGCATATGGAGCGGTTGTATATATGGAATCCGTAAATGAAGCAGGTGAAATTGTTACAAAGTTGGTAGCTTCCAAATCAAGAGTAGCACCAGTGAAAATTGTAACAATTCCTCGCTTAGAACTTTGCGCGTCTGTTTTGTTGGTCGATTTAATGAATAAGGTAGTTGGGAGTTTGAAAATGAATTTGGCAAATATATTTTACTTTTCGCATTCAGAGATTGTACTTAGCTGGTTAAAGTTAGATCCGGCTATATTGCAAGTATTCGTGTCCAATAGAGTAAATTATATTCAAACCAATAGCGAAATTAATAGATGGAAATATATTAATACTCATTCTAATCCAGCAGATTTATTATCGAGAGGATTGTATCCAAGCGAAATTATTAATAAAACTATATGGTTTAATGGGCCCGAAATATTAAAATCAGAAATTTCGGAAATACTAATTATACAAAATTAACAGCAGAAGAGATTCCTGAAATTAAGAAGGTTAAATTGATTTCGACAGTTGCAATTGAGAATTCTATGTTTCAGCGTATTAATCATAGAAATGATTTTGAATTTTTACTGAATGTTGTGGCATACGTGTTAAAATTTATAGATCGACTAAGAAACAGAGTAAATAAATCATGGATAGATTACAGGAAAGATGCCTTGGTGAAGTTAGTAAAAGTAGTCCAATCAAACTAGTTTGCTGATGAATTGAAGGCATTGAATTTGGATAAAGAGGTTTATGCAAAATCCAAGTTGAAAACGCTATCACCATTTATAGATGAGCACGGTCTTATAAGAGTAGGGGGGAGACTTCAAAAGTCAAATCTTTCCTTTGAGGCGAAACATCCGATTTTACTTCCCTATGAAGACGAGTGGATAAAATTGCTTATTTCACATTTACATAAGAAACATCTACATATAGGACCTCAGGGCTTATTAGCGATAGTTCGCCAAGCTTTTTGGCCGTTAAGGGGAAAACAATTGACGCGAAAAATTGTGCATCAATGCTATATATGTTTTAGAGCGAGTCCGAAACGGATACATCAATTGATGGGAAATTTACCACAAGATCGAGTGATCAGAACTAGGCCATTTTTGAACACAGGTATTGATTTTTTGGGCCCAATTAACATACACCAAAAGCTGCGAGGAAAGAGGGTAGACAAGGTTTATGTATGTTTATTTATTTACTTTGCTACAAAGGCTGTTCATTTGGAAGTAGTTGCAGATTTAACTTCCGCAGCATTTATTGGAGCGCTAAAGAGATTTGTAGGAAGGCGTAGTTGTCCATTGAAAATATATTCAGACAATGGAACAAATTTTATAGGCGCTGCAAATAGTTGAACTGAATATTCTCTTTAAAAATAAACAACATGAGCATGAAGTCAATAGATTTTGTTCAGAAAGGGAAATAGAGTGGGTAAATATACCAGCTAGATCGCCTCATATTGGAGGTTTGTGGGAGGCATGCGTCAAATCGGTCAAAAAGCATTTTTATCGGGTAGTCGATGGTATATTGACATTCGAAGAAATGTGTACTTTAATGACACAAAAAGAATGTGTTTTAAATTCAAGACCACTATTACCAGCGTCGGACGATCCGAATGATTTTGAAGTTCTCACCCCCGGCCATTTTTTGATAGGTGAATCTTTCACTACATTCAGAGATGGAGTAGAGAATAGAAGTTATTCGGGTTTACGAGAACATTGGAAGTCTGTATGTTCCAATGCAGAAGTGTTTTGGAAACGATGGTCTTTAGAATATATGACGGAATTGCAAAAAATATACAAGTGGAAAAATGTTTCAATGAATATTCAACCGGGGACACTTTGTAACGATTCAATTCCTGGGCCACGCTCGCCGGTGCCCAGGGTTCGTTGCAAATATTTATATTTGCGGGGAAAAGCTTGTGTTGGAAATTTTAGTTCACTTAGTTTTATTATTTTTCTATATTTCGTTATAATTATTCACTTAACACTACCCATCGATATACCCGCCGCTGTCGTTGCTGTTGTAGCCGTGTTGTGTTCGCTCGCCTTCGCTGTGCTCTCCGTCGCTGTTGTTGTTGTCCCGCGTTGCGTTCGCTCACTCGCCTTTGCCGCTGTTGTTGTTGTCCCACGTTGTGTTCGTTCTCCGCTGTTGTTGTTGTCCCACGTTGTGTTCGTTCTCCGCTGTTGTTGTTGTCCCACGTTGTGTTCGTTCTCCGCTGTCGTTGTTGCTGGGTTCCACGCTGTGTTCGCTGTCGCTGTTGCTGGTTTCGTTCGAGCGAGTATGAGGCGACGCTCGGTGTCGAGCTCGCTCTGCCTGCGCTGATGGTGTACGACGTCGTTGCACGGCGAGCGAGTCGAAGTGGAATTTGGCGATTCTGAACTTTGACCGTCCACTCTGAGCGCGTCCTCGTCACGACAACCGTGAATTCGGGGCGGGGGAATAAGATCGCCGATTGCGCTAGCTCTCGCACCGGCGACGTTGACGTTAGACGCCTGGACCGTCGCGGGCGAAGTTCGGTGGCGTGGAGAGAGAAGGGGGAAGAGCCCGAATTGCAGTAGATTTATCGGGCGCCGTCGGCGGCGACGCGACTTCTACTTTCTCCTCCGCGGACGGACAACACGAAAACGGACGATGGTGGGTATGCACGCGTAATCCGCGTGGGGAAAATCTGAAGGCCGATTTCCTCGATGGAAATCGGGGCTAGCTTTCCGTCGGCACGACCGAGGTGGATCGAATGGTCCAGCCCGCGACGCAGGGGAAAAAAAAAACCCAATATCTCAATTAAATGTTTGCGTGTTACCTTCAAATCTTCGGCGGTCTGGTCCCTGCGGTCTGGTTCGGGCGATGGTCGGCGGCGAAAGAGAGCGAGTTCCGTTCCGCGTGGGTGCAGCTGCCCTCGGGCCTTCGGGTTTTTGTCGTGAACTTCCGATCTTCGAACTCGAATTCGAAGATCGAAAGTTCGTCGAGTGCGATCAGGGTGCACTGGGTTAGTGCACTGTGGTTAAATTACTAACACAATATGGTAACAATTCATTTTTTTAATTCAAAATAACTTAACTCATACACTTCATATAAACAATAACTTAAAATAATAATACAAAAATTAATAATAACTAAACTATAAATATTCATGGACGGGGTAGGGATTAGGGAAGGATTAGAGAGGGGTAGTGTGAGAGATATGTGCCCCAAATTTGGCACGGGAAATTTGGGCGTCACATTTCCCCCTTACTTCCGGGGGGTCCTCCTGCGCCGCCGCTTAACCTCTTCGCCGGCGGTCACCGTTAGCCGGCCCTGTGCCGTGAGGTCGATCGTGAAGGGCCGGTTGTGGACCCAACGCCGGAAACGCTTCTGCTGTCCGTGGGCCATATCCCGCAGCTCCCCCGTGATGGACCGGCGGATCGCGTCGATGGTGCGGAGTGGCAATTTGGCGAAACTCCGCTCCACCACCTGGATGCCGTTGGGGCCGCCGGCTTGTGGGGCGGCGTCGGTCTTGGTGTCTCCGTGGCCGTTGGTGCCGCGCTTACGCCCTCCGCTGGCTTGCGGAGCGGCGGTTTTGACGACGTCGTTGGAGCCGGCCTTGGGTTCCGGGGATTGCGACATCCGGGCCGTGAACTCTCGCCTACTGTGCAGCCAAACGGATGGCGGTAGGCAACCCGGGAAGACCATGGTCGGGGCCAGCCGGGCGCTTCCGTGGGCCCGGCGGCGGGGCTTGCTGCTGGTGTCGCTGCTGCAGTCGCTCAGACCGGTGTTGGAGTCGGATTCCGATCCGGGCGGCGGGACGACCGGGTGGCCGTGGAGGTTCGGCTGACCCCCGTCCACCTGTTGTAAGCGGTCTTCTGTCCGGCCTGTCCGAGCAAGGCCGCAAACCGGGCTGGCGCGGCCCACTGCTGCTGCTGGTCCGGTCCTGTCGGCGATCGGGGTCAGTGACGCTGGTGACCGGCGTCCAGTGTCGGCTCGTTGGAGCGTAGCCGCGAGACTGCCTGCGCGGCCCGCGGTGGCTGCTGGTCCGGGCCTGTCGGACACGCGGCCGTCGAGGGTCATTCCCGTCATCTGGGCCAGTAGGTCGGGGTTCGGGCCGGCCGAACGCTTCTGGTCCGGCTTGGTTGCGTTGAGTTCCATCCTTTTTTACTCCTTCTGCGGTGCGTCGGTTATCTGTAACGATAAAAGGGAGATGGCGTTAGTTCTCGGTTGGCTACTCGGCCTTCCCCTTCGGGAAGCTGCGAGTCGTGGTATGGCTTCAGCTCGCTGACGTGGGCGGTGCGGCTGCGGCGCTCGCCCTCCGCTTTGAGCTGCACAATGACCGGCGAGACGAAATCCGTCACGATGTACGGTCCGGCGTATCGAGGCGCGAGTTTGGCGGCGAAATTGTCCACTGCCTTGGACAGGTGGTGTTGCTTGACTAACACCTTTTGTCCGATGACCGGCCTCCACTGACGCCTCCGCAGATTATAGTGCCTCGCTTGCTCACTCGAAGCTTTGCTAAGGTTGTGGCGTACTACATCGAATATTTCCCGGAGACGCAATGCCGCCTCTCGGGGTTCGCGAGGGGCCGTGCCCGTACCGATCGTCACCTCGTCGTATAGCGCGGCGGGGAGGCGAGGTTCGCGGCCTTGCGTGAGAAAGGCTGGGCTGTATCCGGTGGATTCCGAAGGGCTAGTATTTATTGCCAGCGAGATCTCTGGCAGATTTTTCGTCCCAGACTTGATGTCGGTTACCGGCAAGCTGGGCGATCATTGTCTTTCGCGTTCCGTGGGGTTCTCTTGAGGAGTATAGGGGGCCCGTAAATTGTTGGCGGACCCCCACCTCCTCCAGATATCGTTTAAAGCTCCGGCTCGTGAATTGGGCGCCGTTGTCGGTGATCAGGACCTTGGGCACGCCGTACCGGGCCAAGATCCTCTCCCGGAACGCTTTCACCAGTCCTTCGGCGGTGGGCCCGGCCGCATGGGAACCAGCTCCGTCCACTTTGAGAATCGATCGAAAAGGACGAGCAGCATGGTGTTGCCGTGCTTGGAGCGTGGAAGTGGCCCTACGAAGTCAGCGCACAGTGTAACCCAAGGGGCCTCGGGGAGTCGGCGTGAGCATCTGGCCGGCTGGCGCTTGCTGGCTGCTCTTGTATTGCTGGCAGGAGGGGACATTGGCGGACGTATCGCGTGATGTCGCGAAACATCCGTGGCCAGTAGTACCGATTCGCTATCCGTCCGATAGTCTTTCGGATCCCCTGATGACCCGCGCTGGCGCTGTCATGGTTTTATTTTAACACCCCGCTCCCGCAGCTGGGTGCCGACGCACAGTTTCCATGGCGCGTCGTCCTCGTCCCCCGCTGACCTGAGGGTATGACGGTACAGTTGGTCGTCGATGATTGCGAAGTCCGGGAATTTGTCGGGCTGTTTTGCCACCTCTTCCCGTTTCGCGGCGTAGCCATGGACACGGATGGTTGCCGGCGGTGGCCCTCTTCAGCACTTCCTGGGGCTGACGTGACAGAGCATCGGCAACCACGTTCAGTTTACCGCGTCGATACTGCACGGTGAAATTGTGCTGCTGTAATTCGAGGGCCCAACGCGCAACCCGTCCTGAGGGGCTCTCAATCAAGTTAAGCCATTTGAGGGAGAGGTGGTCGGTGATGACGGAAAACTTGTACCCTTCGAGGTACGGCCGCATTTTCCGTATTCCCCAGACGATCGCGAGGCACTCCTTCTCCGTGGGGGAGTAGTTCCCTTCCGCCTGATTGAGGTGCCGACTCGCATATGCGACCACCCGTTCCGCCCCGTCAAGCGTTTGCGTCAGGACAGCGCCGAGAACAACGTCGCTAGCATCGGTCTGCAGCGTGAAAGGTTGTGTGAAGTCGGGGCACACAAGGACCGGCGCTTGAGTCAGCTTCGCTTTCAGCAGATCGACTGCGGCTTGTTGGGGCTCACCCCACTTAAAATGCTTACCTTTCTTAAGCAAGGCCGTAAGGGGTTGAGAAATGGTCGCAAAATCGGGTACGAACCTTCGGTACCACGACGCGATACCCAAGAAACGTCGAACGCCGCGGACGCTGTCGGGGGGTTTCAAGTCTGTATCGCAGCGATCTTATCGGGGTCCGTCCGGATCCCCTCTGCGGTAACCACGTGGCCCAAGTACTTGACCTCTGTTTTAAAGAGCTCGCACTTTTCGGGGTTCACCCTTAAGTTGGCCGCTCTGAGTCTTCGGAAAACCTCCCGCAGATTCTGGAGGTGTTCTTCGAGACTGGCGCCGGTGACGATTATATCGTCAAGATATGCGAATGCATACGGCTCCATTTCCGGGCCGATAACGCTATCGAGTGCCCGTTGAAATGTGGCCGGGGCGGAGTGGAGCCCGAATGGCATCACTCGCCACTGAAACAATCCCCTTCCGGGAACCGTGAACGCCGTATACTGCTTGCTCGCCTCCTCCATCGGTATTTGCCAGTACCCGTCCTTCAAGTCGAGACTACTGACATACTTGGCCTCCCTCAGGCGGTCCAAGATGTGCGTAATCCTCGGCAAGGGGTAGGCATCGGACACCGAGCGACTATTTAATTGGCGATAGTCGATGCACAGCCGCCATGCCCCCGACTTCTTGCGGACGAGGACGATCGGCGCGCTATGGGGGCTGTGGGAGGGTTCGATGCAACCTTTGGCGAGCAGCTTATCGACTTCTTCGTTAATTACGGCCTGCATGGCGGGGTTGCGAGGGAAATACCGCTGCTTAATGGGCCGGTCGTCGGTCATGACGATGCGGTGCGAGGCGATCGTGGTGGTCCCCGTCAGATCTCGGAACTGAGCTAGCTCCGCGTCCAGAAATGCTGGACTCCTCCATCTTCTCGGCTTTGGGTTTTGTTGCGGTGCGACATGTCGCGCTGCGCATCGGCTTGACCTGCGTTAGATCAATCGTGGCTCCACCGCAACTAAAAACGCCACCCGCATGGATGCAGAAATCGAGGCCTAGTAGGACCTCCTCCGAGGAATTTC
>JAFDUT010000404.1:0-23539 GCA_017309665.1 Coelopa frigida
TTTTATTGATTTTATTTTTTACTGTTGTATTTAATTTTTTTTTCGTTTTTTTTTCCGATTCGTTTTATTGATTTGTTTTCTATTTATTTATTTTAATATTTTTCTATTTTTTTTTTTATGTTTCTCCTATTTATTTACTTTTATTAATTTTTTTTTTACTTTTTTTATAGATTTGATTTACTTTTATTCTATTATTTTTTTATTTATTTTATTTTGCTCTTGTGTCTTTCTTCTTATTGTTGTATGTTTCTTTTTACTTATTTATTTTATTTTTAATGTTTTTTCTATTAATTATTTTACATTTTTATTTATTTTATATTTATTATTTTTAACTATTTATTTACATTTATATCTATGTATTTTTTTTTATATTTTTTTTCATTTACAGTCATTAATAAAAATTTGTATTAACTATTTTTTTATATATTTATTTATTTATTTATTAATATGTTTTATTTAATTATTTATTTTATTCATTTAATTTTCTTGTATTTATTTGATTTATTTCTTTTATCAATTTTAATTTGTTTTGTTTCATGTTCCATGTTCATGATTCATGGAATCCAATGACTCCACTATTTGTAAGATGTCTCTTTCTTTGGACCATCTATCCCTCTATTTTATTATCTGTCTGTTCGTCTTTTTCTTTCTCTCTCTCTCTCTCTCTCTCTCTCTTCTCTCTCTCTCTCTGTTTCTCTACAGAGACACGGGGAATTGTGAAAATTTATTACTTTTCGTCAGTTCCAGCGGCGGTGTGAAGAAGGAGTTCGAAGACCAAGCATGATCTTCAATTTAGTAATTTTCACTTTCACTGAACTAGAAATGGACGTGAGCGAGGAGAGCGCGTGCTTCAAACAACAACAATTAAATATTAAACAAAAAATAATAACAACAACAAACAAAAACAAAACCAAAGTGTAAATTTCTCGGAAGAAAGAAGAAAATTTATCACCAAGAGGAGAGAGTCAGAGAAGAGAAGAGAATAACAACAACTGAAATAACAAGCTAATAATGATAAAAACAAGAATTACAACAACAGGAATTAAAACAACAACTGCAACTAACAACAGCAATTACAACAACAACAACAATTGATGTGACGTGACGATGACGCGACGAATGCGTCAAATGTCCACAAGGTGTGAAGGAGACGAGACAAGGAAAGAAAGAGAAGAACAACATGAAAGAGGAAACAACACAATGGGCGGAAGAGAGAGAGAGAGAGAGATAGTGAGTTGGAAGTTGTTGTTGTGTTGAGTTTTCTTTACCAATTGTTGTTGTTTTATGATTTTCCACACAAACACAACAAGCGTGCAAAATCCATCCATGAACGATTGATGGATAGATGGAGGAATGGATGGATGGATGAACATGTTCTTGTTGTTGCCGTTGGGTGTTGCTACCATACAGTAGTAGTTGTTGTTGTCATCATTGTTGTTGTTGTTGTCATCATTGTTGTTGTTGTTGTCGTCATTGTTGTTGTTGTTGTCATCATTGTTGTTGTTGTTGTCGTCGTCATCGACGTTGTTGTTGACGATGTTGAGTGCGTTTTTTTATCTGTCTAATTACCGACAAAGATCTACAATAATTTCATATCTCTCTCTGAAATTCCGTTGAGCAACAACTTGTTCGAGCCGTGTATTTGAACTCTTAACGGTCGTCGATGAGAGTGGTGAGTGGTGTTGCTAGGAGACAACAAAACAACATTAAAAGCTACAATAACAGTACCAACAACAACCACAATAACAGCAACATCCAGTGCAATAGCAACAAGTGTAAAAAGCAAGAAAAACCTCCAACTTGAGATCAACTCTCACGATCTAAACAACTTTATCATTTGCATTTGGTGTTATTCTAGGCGACCACTTTCTCCCTCTCTCTGTCTTTTCAACACCTTCCTCTTTTGTCTCTCTCTCTCTTTTCAACACCTTCCTCTTCTGTCTCTCTCTACGCCTACTCCTTCTATTGACTACCACCTGTTTGCATCTCCTTCGCTCTCCTCCTCCACAACTCCTACTAAAAGAATAATTTTCACAAACCTCGATTCTACAAAATTAATTTGTAAAAACAACAGAATCTCTGTCAACAACAATGGCAATCGATTAACAACAACATCAACAACACCAATAACAACATCAACACCAATAACAACATCAACACCAATAACAACAACAACAACAACAATGACTATTACAAACATCTCGTTGTTGTTGTTGTTATTGTAGTACAATTGCTTCAGGTGAAGATCGAACGATTGAAACGGTCGATGAATCGAACGGCTGCTGTTGATGTTGTTCGATGTTGTTGACCGCTGGCAGTAAAGTCGATCGGCTGGTGGACTGGGTGCGATAACAACAACAACGACAACATTGATAACAACAACTACAACATTGACAACAACAACTACAACATTGACAACAACATTATAGAGTGGCAACAGCAAACGCAGGAAACTCGTTCCAGGAAAACTTGCCAATTCAATTACGAATCCATCGACCGTCGACCAACCGATCGCATGGCATCGCCATCAGCGATCGATCTCGCGTGAACTTTTGTGGAGCAGACTTTTAGATTTGTTGTTGGTGGTATTTTATTAATATTGTTGTTGGTATTTTATTAATATTGTTTTTGGTATATTATTTTATTTTTTTTTTGTTATGATTTTTTCTTGTTATCTTTTGTTGCTGCTTGGAGCGATGCTGCTGCAACTACTGTTGCACGCGGTTGAACGGATCGTCATTGGTTGTTACTATAAGTTGTAGTAGTTGTTATTGTTTTTTTCTTTTCTACCAACTGTTGTACTAATTGTTGTTGTTATTAATGCAGTTGTTATCGTTGTTGTTTTTTCTCTGTTCCGTTACCCTATCGTGTTGTTGTTGTATACTACATTTTAGTTGCTTTTATTTTTACACTAGCAATTGCAACTATTTCTATGTTTATTAGATTCACTTCTTGTTCGTACAAAATTATAATTGCTGAACGCATCTTGATTTGTTTCATTGTTGTTAGGGGTATTTTTTGTTGTTGTTAATGTTTCAGTTGTTATTGCTTTTTCTGTTATTGCTTTTCTTGTTATTGCCATTGTTGTTATTGCTTTTGTATGTGCTTTTATTTCTTGTTATTTTCCCCCATTTCTTATTGTTGTGATGATATGCTTTCTGTTATTTAATTCATTCGATTTGATTCTTGTTGTTGTTGTTGCTACTATTTATGCTAGTCTAGTGATAACTGTTTCAACTCAATAAAGTTCCATCGATATGGTATCATCAACGATGATCCGTTATGCGACACACGTGACCTTTGTTCATAGGATTTACCGTTTCAATTCGTTCCAACAGACAAACACAAAGTGACCGGCAAAACAGGTAGATAAATCATCAGTCAGATAGAGAATCAAATCGATAGAGAATCAGACAGAGGGAAAGATCATCAGAACATCAGAAAGAAAGAACATTAGAAGGAAAGATCATCAGAAAGAATGAACATCAGCGGGAAAGATCATCAGAAAGAAAGAACATCAGAAAGAAAGAACATTAGAGAGGAAGAACATCAGAGGGAAGATTATCAGAAAGAAAGAACATCGGGGAAAAAAGAATATCAGGAAATAACACCAAGCGAACAAATCAAAGAGTTCGGTTTTTATTGAAGTCGAAAGAAAACGAGAAGATCTAGAGCGAGGATGAATGAGAAATTAGAGATGCAACCGCTGCAGAACTGCTATTCTTAGTATTAGAGAATTAGAAAAAAAAACCAAACAACTGTAATAAGGAAAAACGGAATACGAAAGAATGATCGAACCTAAGGCTAGATCAATGACTTTTAAACTGAATAAAGAAAAAACTACCGACAAATGTGTTTGAACATAATAAAAATATATAATGTTTATATATTCAATATAATAAAAAAGAAATAATAAAAAAATGTACAACAAATTTTTGAATATCAATCAAAAAAATTGAAATAAAAAAATAATAAATTGAAAAATAAAAAAAAATAATAAAAACAAGCTATGATAAATAATAAAAAATGTATGATAAAAAGAATAAAAAATGTATGATAAAAAATAATAATAAGAAATAATGAAACAAAATACTTTTAAATAATAATAAAAATATAAACAACATTTTTAAACAATTAAATTGAAGTCATTGAAAATGCTTGAAAATGATTTCAACTTCATATTATTTCTTGATTAAAATAATCTTAATAACAATTTCTATTCTCAATCATATAATTCAGAAAAATAAATAATTCCAAAAATTTGTCCCAAAAATATAATTGATATCAAAAATTGAACTCAATTCAAAAATAAATCATTTCATTTTTAATTTACCAAAAATCTTCTTCTTTCGAAAATAAAATCCCATAACTAACCCGCAGGCCTTGGGGAGGCAATTAACCCCAACTGTGGATCGTTCTACACCCAAAGCAATTGTTCATAAATTAAAACTCGCATGCAATTAATTTGCCATGCCTTGTTTGCATTTTCTTCTTCATCTTCTTCGCCTTCGTTGTCCGTTTCCTCTCACGGCTAATTTATCATGAATTTTTCTTTTCTAAGAATTTTTGTTAATTTTCAAATCTTTCCTCCTTTCTTTTTCTCTTCATCATATTTTATATCTCAGCTGCAAGTGAGTATCTGTGCATCTAAGTATCTGCTGCCTCGCTTCGCTTAGTGAATCTAAGTATCCCAGTGCATCTAAGTATCTGGGGGCATGTGAGTATCTAAGTATCTTTCGTTGTTTCTCTCTCTCTCTCTCTCTCTTCTATCTCTCACTATCTCTCTTCCTCTCACTCGCAATGTTTGTTTTTGTGCTTTTATTTGCTGATGAAACTGCGAGTACTTTATTCTATGGCATGCCGCATTCATCATACTTCAACACAATCTCTCCCAGTAGTCGTCTGCCATCTGCCCCTCTCACTCTTACCCTCTGTCCCTTTCTCGCTTCATCACAGTGTTCGCATGCATGAAATTATATTATATCCAGATAGATAGCTTCTTCTTCCTATTCCTTCTCTCTCTGTTCTTGGTGCATTTTTCGCAAGCAATTTAATTTATTTGTTCAGAATCTCAAACTCATATTTCAACTTGGATTTTTTTTATCAGTATAAAAAATACATATATGAAAACCTTATGGTTTTCCTCTCCATCAATTCGATGGCGTTGAAGGAAAATTTGGTGTCGAGAAATTTCTCAAATATTTTCCTACAAAAAATATTTTTGCTCACTCATGCCGACATTCGCAGCATTAAATTAAATTCAATTTCTGCGAGACTTTAATTTAAATGTGACTAGAGGAATCTTCTATTTCTTCTATCACTCTATTTTATGAATGAAACGAAGCGCTTGAGTTCAGTTGAGATGAGCTCGTGAAAGAGTGAATAAGAGGAAGGGAGAGACGAGAGGAAAAGAGAAAGAAAAACGACGCCCTCGAAGTCAGTCATCATCGTTGTGTCTCCGTCTGTCTGTATTTTGCAATTTAAACAAATTGTCGGCGCGCAAAATTATGCAAGATTTCGCATCTGATTGTTTTGTTTACCAGATGTTATCATCCCACGCCCCCTCAGCCCAAGCATTCTTTCCTAGGTCTGTGTGATTTCGTCCTCCTCCTCAACATCTTCATATTTCTCCCCAACACCATCGTCTTCATCGGATCTTCATCGCCTTCATTGGATCCTCATCGTCTCAGTTTCAATTCGGTTTGAAATATCAAAATAAAAATAAGACTCATCCTGCACTTGTTGGCGAGTGTTGTGGAGAATGAGAAACGGAAGTCTGGACGAGGATCGGAAGATGAGACGAGATGGCGGAATGCAGACAAAACAATTGCAATCGGAGAAAACGATGATATGACTTGTGAGTGGGAGGAGAAAAAGAGTTAAGTGAAGTTAAGGAAGGGAAAGGAGTGGGGAAGAATAGGGAAAAGAGATGTGAAGAAGGAGGAGAAAAGAAGGAAACATTTTTAATAAGAAGAAAATCGACAATAATTTCTATAGTGGAGGAAAAAACCTCTAAATATCGCTTTAAATATTTCAATTAATTACAAAACAAAAATTCAGATTTTCCAATTTAATACAAAATTATGTTAAGAAAATCAACAAACAAAAAATATGATCAAAAATAAAAAGTAAAAAAAATATATGAATAAATATAGATTCCATAAAATATAAAAAAAATTTAATAAAAAAATTTAATAAAAAAATCTAATAAAAAAATATAATAGAAAAATATAATAAAAAAAAATAATAAAAAAATATAAGAAAAAAAAATTATAAAAATCAAATAAAAAAAATAATAATCAACATAAAGTATTACAAAAATACAAGGTGCAATTAAAACAATTATAAACAAAACAAATCTTATAAAAAAATAATCAACAAAACAAATCTTATAAAAAAAATATATATAAGCAAAATAACAAATATCCGAACTGAATAAGAGATGAAACTATAAATCTAGAAAATAACGAGACACAAAAACTCGGAAAACAATAAAATTATAGTGATATATTAATGGAGCCGTGAATTGACGCCGCCAGAGGTTGAGAGTTCGGGATCAAGGGTCAAGCATTTGACTTGCGTGGGGTTCAAGAGCGCGACGTCGATTCAATTGAAGGCACATGAGTGATAAAAATAAACTCGTAAGGGAAAAAAAAACACAAAACAAGAAAACAATAGAAATGATAATAAAATTAGAGAAATTAAAAAAAATAAAGTTGTTTTGAACTTGTTGCAAATTGTTGAAGAAAACCAGTTTAAGGGAGACAACAACAGCAATAACAACGAGAAAATAAAATCATTAAAAAATGAAAACACAAAAAGTAAAAAAAAAATGAAAACACAAAATATTATAAAAATGAAAAGACAAAATAATAAAAATAAAACACAAATATATTGAAAATAAAACAATAAAATGAAAAACCAAACAAATAAAAATGAAAAGACAAAAAATAATAAAACTGAAATGACAAAAAATAATAAAAGCCAAATGACAAACCCACAAGACAATAACAAAAAAAAAATAAAAATAAAATCAAAAGCAAAATATTGACAACGACAACAGAAAAATGTTGCCAATGACCCCAGACGAAAACAACAAAATTTGAGGTGAGAAAAAGAGAGTAAACAATAAGAGCGAAAGAGAGAGAGAGAAGAGTCTGGAGAAGTGAAACTGGTTTCAAACAACGAAAGAAGAAGAAGGCGTGACGCACGTAAGCGAAAATGAAAAGAAAAGAAAGGGAATAAGGGCAAAGTGTGGGAGGAAGCGACCACAAAAAAGGTGAGATAAAAGAGTTAAGAAAACGGAAAAAAAATGTCAAAAGGGGAGCGGTGCAAAGAGGGGACAAATGAGAGAAAGGGAAGGAAATAGTTAATTATTTTACACTTTATTTGCAATAATGAGAATTATTGGATTTGGCTGAAACAGAACGGCAGATTCACCGACAAAGCCAAGTCTCGCCGCAGTCAACGCGACGACGACGTCGGCATCATCTGTGGTTTCGTAAATTGAAATTCGATTTAATTAGTGGCCGGAATAGAACGATAATAACAGGAATAGCAACAACATAAACAAATATTGGATTACTGAAACAAGAGCAAATACAACACCAACAAACAAAAACAATAACTAAAATTACAACAAACAGAAATTGCAATCAAACTCTCGAAGCTCCAACGAGTTCTCAACGAATAAACAGAAGTGTCGGATGAAGGGTGAAAATTGAGAATGGGGGGAAACAAAACGCATAAAACACTGAGAAAAACGATGCATGAAGGTGGAAAATAAAATAAAGAAATCAAGAAATCAATTCCATGTTTACACAACAAACACTGAGCGAAAATCGAACATCAAAATTGATTCCCGAATAGCAAAAAATGTAGCATTTGAAGGTTGTGAATTTCTCACTGTGTATTTGTATGATTATAGCCGCAAGCAGCAACAACGACGGCAGTCACAATTCATAATAGCAATAACAATAACAACAATACCACTAACAAATACAATAATACCAACAATAACTACCGAAATGTTCGCGAGGCAAATTTAATCAAATGCAATTTTCAAATTGAATTCAGTTGAAGCCGCTCCGCTCATTGCCGTTGATTTGCTTAAATTGTTAACGACGGAAGGAAACAACAACGGAGAGAGACACAGAGAGAGAGAAAGAGTGAGAGGAGAGAAGAGGCAAAACGCAAATGGACCAGAAAATGGTGGCCACAATAATAATGATGATGATGATAATGCTGTTGGTGGTGATGGTCGGTCGTTGTGGTGATCAGGGAGGCCCGGAAGGGAAATCGAATGGCGATGAATTTTAATTAAATGGATTTTGGCAACACGGTATGACAAATCTCACAACACCTTACTCATCCTCTATCCTTCTCAATCCCACTGGTCTTTTGTATCCTCCTCACATTTGACTCGTCTCCTCCTTCACATTTTGTTCTAGACATGATTTTCTCTGGTGAAGAAGAACCTCCTTTGGATCTCTATGATGGAATCTTTTAGGAGAACCATGAATGTCTGCGAGAATGTCTCTCTGTCTGTGTGCGAATGTTTGTGTGCGTTCCATAAATAGGACAATCCTCAAGGAGTGACTCATTTTGTGGCAAATTTAAATGCACTCAAGTTGAAATCAAGAAATTTATCTAGTCATGCGCATAAATAAAATGCTCGTAAAAATAGATTAAGTGGAAAGACAAAAAATAAGGAGGAAGAAAACCAACAAGAAACAAGGAGAAAAAGAAGAAAAAAAGAAGGTAGAAAAAGAAGAAAAAGTAGAAGTCGAAGTTAAGTCAAAGAGACAACGAGGTGGAAGAGACAAAATTACACAACCACACACAGATAGTTCGTTCTCTTCACGTACTCCAGGAGAGATAGAGAGAGTGAGATACCTGAAGGAGCAAGGAGAAAAGAGAAAAAAAAACGAGGAACTACAACGACAGGAAAAGACCGAGAATCCAGTTGCAAAGTTGCAACATGAGGTAGAAGAAAGAGAAGAAGTGGAAAAGTAAAGCCATCTTTCTAAATTCGAGCCACAAATCTTTGAACCGTGAATGTGAGCGACATAGGAAAATTAGACATCACTGATGGAGGGGAGGGAGCCGAGGGAAAGATGAGACAGAAGGAGAGATTTAGAGTGAGGGAGAGAGATGGAGAGAGAGAAAGAGAGGGATAATCCTGTTTTCCTGATACACTTGGCAGAGGGTACCGCGGTGGAAAGTAGAACAAACTGGCGAACTGGGGCAGGTGCAACGATTGGTATTTGAAAGCAAGAGATGAGAAGACGAAATTGCAATAGAGGAGTCGAGAGAAAGGTCACCAAAGAAGAAAAAACTACAGAAAATTTTGGACTTTTACGAAATAAGAATTCAATAATGATTTTTAAATAAATCTTATCGCATGAAATTTCTGAAAAATTCCAAACGACATCATTTGAAATTATTTTCGAAGATTCGCAATAAGTTTTTTAGTGCTTTTCGTTCACAAATCATTAAGGAAATCGTTGGGAAATCCAACACCAAAACGCATTAAGCGATGAAGGAACAGAAAAGAAGGGGGTGAGAGGTTGATGAGGTTTGGTTGGAACAAACAGATAGTGAGACGGAGACATTAAAAGAAAAGACGAACAATTGCAAAAATAATCATGACATGCGATAAACTTCACAATGAAGACAAGAAACAGCTGAAATAATAATAACAACAAGAACAAGAACAGAAGTCAAACCAACTAGTTGAAAAAAAATAGCACATAAAAACAACAACAAGATTATCGTCATCAACAACAACATTATCGTCAGCAACAACAACATCATCGTCAGCAACAACCACAACAACATGATCATCATCATCATCAATGACAACATAGAAGCCAAAAAGCAATAATAATAACAATTTCATGTCAATAACAATGACAATGAATGCAATCGAAAAAAATCGAAAAAAAAAAGTAATGAAAAACAAGAAGAAGAAGAAGAAGCACAAACGATATAGAAACCAAATGGATACCAAGTGAATCGCATGGAGCGATCAGTCACAGCAATATTTTTGAATATCACCAACACAAATGGTGGACAACAAAAGCAAAAAAAAAGCAATGATAGTTTTGCTCACGCACTCCGCTCCATTGTCAGGGTTTTGACAGTGAGCTATTACTGTTGTTGTTGTTTGTAGTGCTGTTGTTGTTGTTTGTAGTGTTGTTGTTGTTTTACAACAAAAATTCATAATAACAACAAACAATGGTATGCTCGATTGACGCGTAACTTCGATAGTCTGATGTCATTCATTGCTCCTCTTCTTTTTCGACTTTTTGCCTTCTTGCACTTGTGATAATTTCACGTTTGTCTCACAAGAAGTGTTGTGGAGAGAGAGGGGGAAAAGAGAGAGGGAAAGTGAGAGGGAGAGAGAGAGAAGGGGAGACAGAGAAAGAAACCGATGGATAAGAGGATGAGAAAGAATTACAATCATGAAGTTGGAGTAGAAATTTCTTAGAAGAACAGAAACTTTTCTTAGAGCGTTGTGGGGCGGTTGGGCTTAATGGGGAAGAACATTCATTAGAAGAATGGAGAAGCATAAATGAGATAGAGAGGGAGACAGAGACAGAGAGATATAGATAGATAGAGAATTGGCGTTTGGCCAAACAATGCTTATGACATTTTATTTGCAATTGCATGAATTTCACATGAAAATCGATTCTGTCACAAATTCCACGATTCCTTCAGCTCGTGTGCGTGATGCGTGCGAATGACTGGAATTTTCAAATAAATATCAAATGAGCGACATGTCAACGCGTCCAGAGAGACAGACAGACAGACCAAGGGACGGACAGACAGAGAGGACTGACGGGAACGACAGATTGATGGACAGACAACGATGATGATGATGACATTTATGAGGACATGTGTGGGTTAAGAATGATGACCAGAACTACAATTTAGTATAGCACAAAAAGAATATTGCATCATGTCAAAAAATTTATAAAAAATGCGTCATAAAAAAAATTGCCATAAAAGTTGGCATAAAAAAATTTCACACATACTTCGATTAAAGAATGTTAAAAGTTCAAAATAAATTCTAACTTCACTATCTGATGAAATAGAAAAGTCATCGCAAACGAATTTTTTTTTTCACCAATCATAAATGGAATTCACAGGAAAATATTGCAATCGAACGAAGAAATCGTAAATCTAAAATAAAATTAACTATTGACTTCCGCATTGACCGTTGCTCGTAGCAACTTCAGCCAACAACAAAGAATCTAGAGACAACAGGAACAACAACAATAAGAACAACACCAGAGATAGCAGCAAGAAGAACAACAAACCAGAGTCAGAAGGAAGCAGCAACAAGAAGAACTGGAGCATTGCTGCAGGCATAAAATGTTGCAGCCAAATCTATCTGTCGGCGATGTCGAATGCGATTAGAAGAAAACTGGAAATTCCAGTTTAAACAAACATTCATTGAGTTCGAATTTTCCGCTGCACGAAATTCAATACGAGAATCGCCACAAATAACTGGAAGATAGACACAGAGGAATGAACAGGAAGATAAGAAGGAGGAGAAGAAGGAGGACGAGGAGGACAACGACAACGACTAACGACAGATGCGCAGCCATGAGATTCATTTGCAATGATGATGATGATGGGTCATGGAAACGAGGGGGAGGAGTTGTTGTTTCTGTTGTTGTTGTTGTTGATTAGACACACTCGCATGCGAAAGTATAAATTATTAATTCGCTCTAGATTCATGTTAAATGTTGTAGCCAAACGACAGAGACAACATTCCAAGTTAATTTAGTATTCAATTAATTGTGAAACCTCGTTATGGCCAAGACTAATTGATGTGGAGCGTAAGAGAGTGAGTGAGTAAGATAGATAGAGCGTTCAACTAGTGGCACCGGGAGAATAAATTCCATAAATAAATAAGTCAAGATTTGCAGAGAGACAGACAGACAAATTTTTTATGTTAGGATTATTTGTGAAACTCATTGACAGGGCACGTTGGTCGTAGGTTACGAAGTTTTCCCAAAAGGCTTGAAACACAAGCATACGTCAACAACAACAAATGTAAAAACAACAATAACAATTACAACAATACCAACAACAACAAGTACAACACCTCACTATCAACATGACGCCCGAAATTCAACAACAAACATAAATTTCGAGTTTCGAAAACACCGCGAAGTAAATGAAGAAAAATAAACGACGAATGTCACATAAATTCCATTGACAATCAAGTACGTTTTTGTTGTTGTTGTTTTTAAGGTGCAGGCAACAACAACAACACCAACAACAAAAAATCGACAAATCACGCACAACACGCATGCCATGACGAACAAGCCAGAGTCATCGTCATAAGAAGGAGGAATCTCATCGGGAAAAAGAGAGAGAGAAAAAAGTGAAAAACAAAAAAAAAAATCCCATAGGAAGACGTCGTCCGACAACAGGGAGGAATCATCGATGAATCATCATCATCATCATCGTCAAAGTGGTATTGAACTGCCATCAATCGAAATAATCGAACCCATGAATACTATGTAAGAGTAAATAAATATTTCAATAATCTATCGTGGGGGGCAGGGCATAAAACACAAAAATCATGAAATACAAAAATCATGAAACACAAAAATCACAAATGATAAGAGAAATTCTTCGCCTTGGGGAGCACATGGTGTGTGGAACGCATGGAGATCAAAGGTATTCGGTAAAGCGCGGCCAACAATTCGTTCGGGCAGTCAATCAGTCCGTCAGTCCGTCAGTCAGTCGTTCCTTTCATCGCCAACAAACGGACAGACAGAGGGAGAGGCACAGACAGTTGCCACAACAGCAAGTGTGAATATAAACAAAAATAAACAAGTGAATAAAGAGAAAAACAAAACTAACCACGAACAATGGGTTCGAGGGCCGAGGCCAAAGAGCAAAGAAAATAAAAATCCACCCTCGCTGGACGACGAAGACAACGACGACGACGACGCCTGTCACGAGGCTTCGTCGGGAGTCCCCGACCCACCCCAAGCTGAGCTCAACGGCCGCGCAACTGGTGGCGATAATGTGGAAGAGAGTGTGAAGTAGACGAAGTAGGAGAATGCGGCGAGAAACACAATGAGCGGAGAATCCCATTTTGTCGTCCCTTTGGCGGGAAGACTTTATAGTCTACCGTTGCAACCGTTGTGGCCGGAAGTGTAACAGGACTTCCGAATAGGAAACCAACATCCCCTTGGGGCCCTTGTGTCCTCTGAGTCATACTCGAAGTAAGTTCAATATTGAATGTAATATGTTTGCCTTACCTGATAGTAAGAATCCGCCATGTTGCAGCTAAAGTCGTGACTCCGTCGTCGTTCTTTTGTAGATTAGGGCTGTTGATAGAGGTTGGAGGACTCCGTAGATGTCGCTGAGATCCTCGGCAAGGTGTCAAAGGCAGTTGTCTGTCTGTATATTAAATATGTCGAATGTCTGTCGTAAACGATCGTTTAGTTTTGCAAATAAAGTTTTTGCACGCGAGAGGAAGAATTACAACTGTTGCTGACGACAATTTAAAACCACTACAGTAGCTGTTTTAGCACTAGCAACTCAGCTGTTGTTCAATCGTTCAATCGACGCACGCTCACTAAACGCAAACTCAAGCAATAATAATCTTTTCTAGCCTAGACGTCGGCGTACGACAATTTTACGATATCAATTTAGTGGCCGAAGGAAGCGATAAAAATTTAATGTCTTTGTAAAATATTAATACGCGATGATATTGTTGCTGTTGCTGTCTGTTGTTGCCTTTAGTCGTCGAGGCACGCGCGAATCAATGCAGTTGAAGACAAAACCTAAAACGAAACAGAAAAGACAAGAAGTTAAAGCGAGTACAACGAGAAGAGAAACATATAGAAATTACTAAAATACTAAGAAGGAGTTAGAGAAAGGGGAAGAACAACAAGATAAAATCGGCTTAAAAGGGTTAATGAAGACGAACGCGCTACACTTTCAATCGACATGAAGGCTTCGAATCGTGTTCGAGTTCCACGTAGAACTTCCAGAAACGGTTTCGTTTGCAATTGTTTCTCGTTTCAATTGAAGTACGTTTTATGACCACGTCGTCGGACGTCGTCGTCGTCGTGTGCGATCGTGGATTGGAGGAAGGGTTGGGCGGACGTGAGGAAGTGAAAATAAACAATAACATAAACACAAACCGAGTTGAGGTCTCGTGTTTGTTGTTGTTGTTGTGACGGCGGCAGCGGCGGAAAGAATTGTAGCGCGAATTAAAAATGTAAATTTGTTCAATTAAATTTTCAGCACCATGGAAAAAATGATTGTTTGGCGCATTTGGTGGTGCATCAAAGGCGGCGGTAAAATTTTGCACACTTTTAGCAATTTATTATTATAGCATCCGCTCGATGATGAAGTAGGGGAAACTTTTTGAGACTTCTAGGAACTTCCCCTACTTTCAAAAGTTTTCCTCTGTTTATTTTTACTTCATCAACAAGAGAAGGGCCTCAGTCTCAGTCATATCGATAGTTGCATTTAAGCACAAAGTGAGAAGAGGAATCGATTTAATTAATAAGTGAGTGATGAATGTAATCGAATGGAAATAAAACTCTATTTTTAGCAGTCACCAAAAGCGTCCACAAATGACAGACATCACTAACGACGACGACGATGATGATGATGATGAGTCTAGACAAGGCGAACAAAACAAGACGAAACGAGACGAGACAAAGGATGAGCAGCTGCGACGAAGCAACATGTGAGAGAAGAATAAGAAGAGAATTCCAATGCATGTGTCCAATGACAGACAGGCGAGACAGCCACTGGATTTTTGTGTTATTTTTAAGTACGAGCAACGAGGCTATTTGGAGATTGTGCTTTTTGTTGTTTCTCCGTAGTAATGCAAATCTTAAATAAGTCAAGTAGTGTTAATAAAATACAATAAAAAAACAACAAAATCGTTTACCTTTTGCGCTCTTCACTGCTTGAATTTGCAATGAGCTGAGAGAATATTTTGCGTTTTATTATTTAAAAATACTACACGAAATTTCCAATTCGGAGGCACTGGCGACATTCCATCGAAACCCAGAGTCTGCCAAGATTCCACCTCCTCTCTCTTCCACTTGCACACTCTGCTTCGTCGTCGTCTTCGCGTCTTCCTCTTACGCTGTTGCTTCGTCGGTCGCTGCCACTCCTCCTTCCGCTCTACCACTTGCAAGCGAGAACAACTGACCGACCGAGAGACAGACAGACAGATAAACGTTTATCTTTTATTTTTATGTTGTGTCTTCTACGCGATTTACACGCACAACACTCGCGCACACACACACATGCACACACCTTTCCTTCTTCCTTCCTGCCTGCGACCAACTGGCCGTCGTCCAATCGCTCGTTTTTCGTTCCTTCCTTCTTTCTTCACTTGATCTTCAACATCGACGAAGATCAAAATGAAGATTTTTTCTCGATTCTCTCTTGCACTGTGCTTCTTTCGTTGCTTCCACTCTATATATTTTAAATATTTTTTGCCTAATTATATTTCACATTCGAAGCGTTGCGATTTTGTGTCATGGAATTTGATCGGTTGATTTTGCCCACTTTTCGCACAGAATCCCACTGAATTTCATCAATTCACATTTCCACCGGCGGCGCGGATGCGTTTGCTATTGTTTTCATGCGGAAATTCGAACGAAATCAAGGGGAAAAATTATAAAATTAAAACCGAAATGGAAAAAAATTAAACACATCACCAAAGCGAATTCTACCGACGAGCAACGACAAAAAACTTCGTCGTCGACCAGGGTTGCCGAAGTCACTCACTTCAATCAAATGCAAATTTAGGGAAGGCAAATGTGTCCACCAGGGTAGCTACAGAGAAACGTAAACAACCAAAATAGCACAAAAATTAGTCCCGAAAAAAGTGTGCAAAAGATAACAAAAACTTTTGTCTGCTCGGAGCTGGAAAATTGGACGAAAGCAGTCGGAAGTTTCCGAACGAATCAAATTTCACTATTTAGCAGTACTGGTGAAATCAGGGTTGTCGTTTCGAGTTTTTCGAGCGAAGAAAGAAAAGTGTGTAAAAAAGTAAAAAGCAGAAAAGTGACAACGACAACCCTGGAGAGGAGGAAGAAGAAGAGTAATTGACGCGTTCGTAATTTAATGCAAATGTTTGAAATGTAAGATAAGTAATAAAATGCAATTTTAATTTTATCAAAGAAATTTAAATATAAAAAAATTAATTAATTATTAAAACTAAGTTTTAAATTATATAATCCATAATTAAAAAAAAAAAACATTATTAAGAAAGAAATATAAATTTAAAAAAGTTAAAAATAAATACAAACAAATTTTAGATTAAGAAAAAAAAAGATTCATTTCCTAATATTTAAAAAATGGTTACCAAATTCCCTAAATAAGGCAATAAAACATTCCTACAGTTTGTTTTAAAAAATCTTAAAAATGAGTTTAATGGACTTTACAATTATTTTTAAATATTCTACGCTGTTGGCTTCTTGGGCAGCGACCCGAATGCCGATATGACCGTACCCTTTGTGCCAGTCACTGTTGTGGTCAGAGCGGGAGGAATGACTGCTTTCACCGGCGCAGGCTGGTCCCATTTCGATTTTCTAAAAGCAAAATAAAACAATAGTTCAATTAAAAGATACTTTCAAAAGTCAATGCACTTCAATACCGCTTCTTGGCCTCCTCTTCCACCTTGCGCGCCAGAGCCGTCGCCTGTTCGATCTTATCATTGTCCTTCCGCTCCTTCTGTCGCTTCACCATCTCGTTCTTTTGTACACGCGCCAACTCCTCGTAGTAACTTTCGGCGCCCCACTGCAACGGATCATACATCTCGGGCGGATAATTCGTACCAAACTCGTTGATGTCGCAGAACTGAATCAATTTGTCGTATATGCTGGGATTGCGAAATTCTTTTCGCTCTTGGATAATGCGATTCATGTCCATGTTGTTCGTTTCCATTTTTTCGTAGAGATTGCGAATCTTCTCCACCAAATCCGGGGACGGTTTTCCCTTTGGCTCCGGCGGCAGCGAGAACCCGTAGTGGGCGTATTTTTCAGACTTTTCGGTTTTCGCGGTTTGAGTTGGGGTCTTGGAGTTGGCACCATCCGAACCGCCACCTTCGACGGCTTCATCCACGTCCATGGGTGTGACGCGATCTTTCTGTGAGTTGGAATTAGTTGAGTTATTGCCAGCTGTTGCAGCGTCGTCTTCAGGCTCTGAGGCGGAAGAGGATTCTTCGCTGGATTCGCCTGCGTTGGCTTCGTCGTCGGAGATAATCGTATCATCTTGGTAGCTGACCAGACGCAGCGACTTCTTCGGTCTCTTTTTGCTGGGAGGTTTCTCAGGCGTTTGTATTGGAGTTGGCGGCTTTGGAATTATAACCTGTAAGCAGTTTCGACGTGAACTCCATCATTGGAAAAGTGCGGCGGCATTGAACTAACCTGAGAAGACTGCGAATTCTGCGAGTCCGGGCTCTCGTCCTCGTGGTGGTCTTCCTCATTTTCGGAGTCCGTGTACTGAGCAGTTAAGTTGGCTAGTGCAGAATGGCTCATTTCATTAACGATAAATTCACAAAATTATAATTAAAAACAAATTTTTTTTTAATATAGCGAAAAATCACAAACGACGCGTATTTTTCACGAACAGCTGATGAAACGTCAAATTGTAGACGTGATTTTCGCATCGGTCAGCTTTGAATAATGACAGCCGCGAAAAACAACATCAGCTGATTGTCAATTTCTTGTTGACGTTGACTTTTTTTTATAGAATCTACGAATTTTTCTTAAAATATTAAATTTTGCGATTATTATTAATTAATTGAGTTTAATTAAACTTCAAGTTGAAAATAATACCACAATGGCTTCAACGGCACCAGCCCCGAGCGAAGAAGATCGCATCCAGAAGCGTGTAAACAAAATTCTTGAGACCCGATTGGATACGGACAAGGTAGGATATGATAAAGAAAATATTAAATTAATACATTTCACGATTCTATTATATCGTAGGACACACTAGAAGCCCTCACAGACCTGTCCAAGTTCTTCACAGAGAACACATTGCAAAACCGTCGCAATCTTCGAAGTCAAATCGAACGTCGCTCCGTCGGCATCAATGAGGATTTCCTCAAAGCCTTCCGTGAGGTTAAACTCTCCTTAGATGCTGTCTGCACCGACATCGACAACATGGCCAAGTCGGTTGAGACCATGAAAACCAACTTGGAGTCCTCGAAGGCTCTCACCCATGATCTCATCTCTCAGACAAACAACTTGCAGAGTGAACGTCAAAAATTGCAGGTTCATCAGCAAATAGCAGAGGCCTTCTTAAGTCGCTTCCAGCTCAGTGTGCCCGAGCATCAGTTGCTCTATGGCACCATCAAGGATGCTCCCATTGTTCCAGAGTTTTTCACCGTCTTGGATCGTGTGCAAGCCATACATTCCGATTGTCGTGTCCTCATGCAATCTGGCTATCAGACAGCCGCTCTAGACATCATGGAGGAGATGACGCTGCACCAGGAAGGAGCCTTGGAACGGCTCTATCGTTGGACACAGAATCACTGTCGAAATCTGGACAACAATGAAATCGGTCCCTTGGTCGTGGAGGCGATGAGTCGTCTACAGGATCGACCCGTCCTTTTCAAGTATGCTAAGAAACTTTTCTTGTTGAATTGAAATTTTCAGTTTAAAACCAAATATTTTTCTTTAGATACGTCATTGATGAATATGCGATTGCTCGACGGGCTGTCCTCGTGCGCATGTTTATCGAGGCGCTCACTGAAGGCGGTCCGGGAGGCAATCCGAGACCCATTGAAATGCATGCCCACGATCCCAAGCGTTATATTGGCGACATGTTTGCTTGGCTGCATCAAGCAATACCCAGCGAGAAGGAGAATCTGACAATGTTGGTCAAGAACTGTGATAAAAATGGTAAAATATTCCAATTGATGATCCTTCAATTAATTCTCAAAACGTTTGCTTCCAGATATATCTGATCAAATCCAAACAGCTTTGGCCTACATCGCCGATGGCGTCTGCCATCCTCTGAAGGTGCGCGTGGATATGATTCTGACTTCGGAAAAGGATACTATTGTGCTCTTTGCTCTGTCTAATTTGCTCCGCTTTTATCAACAGATAATTAAACAGGTTGGTGAATTATTTTCTTAACATTATCATATGACTATACGTCCTCTATCTGTCTCTCAGGTTGTTAAAGGCGGATCACTAGAGCAGTGCCTCATTGATCTGCAGAAATCGAGTGAAGAAATTTACCTCAACTCCCTGGCCATACAAGTACGCTCTGTTCTGCAGCGTTCATCTGGATCCAGCAATGCTTTGGAGCCACCACAGCGTGATCTCGTGCCACCCTCTAGCGTCGGTCGCTTGCTCAACATGTTGAAGGAGATTCTCTCCGTTGCCACCATGGTCGATGGCCGTCAATCGGACATTACTAAAATCGTGTCATGCGTAATTGACCCACTTCTACAGTCGGTGCAAGAGTCGGCTTCTCATCTGCCTACTGTCGACATGGCTGTCTATCTGCTCAATTGCCTGTATCACATGCAGAGCACGCTTGCCGTCTACGAGTTCATGGATGAGCGCGTCGAGCGCTTGCAGGCTCAATCGGAGGCTCAAATCGACACACTCACATCGGAGCAGGCATCTTCGCTTGTGGCTAATCTGAACTTGGGTCCCATCTACACTATTCTGCAAAATAACCAAACGAAAATCGAAGCGAATTTACTCAAGATATTCATGGGTAAAATGGATGCATTCCTCGAGATGCCGGAAATTCTTCTATTGCCGCAAATTCAACTGTTGATGAGTAGCACTCATCGATCGAATGTGCAAAAGCGTTCCTTCAACGTTATCGTGGCGATCTACAAACAGATCTACGAACGTGTGCACGATCCAGCCAACGGGTTCGAACATCCAGAGGCCATATTCTCCAAGAATCCCGACCAGGTGGCAAAGATCTTAGCTGTTTGAAGTAATCCACTTTAAGTATTTTATAATTATTCCAAACAATGTTCAATGATGTAGAACATCGTCTTGTTTTTGATTTAAATTTAAAATATATATTCTTAGTCTTAGTTTCCAAAGATTGTAATGTTTGTTTTCCTAATCATTATATACACGAATGTCTCTCTCTCTATCTTGCTTGTGCTTAGTATTAAGGAACCAATCTGTTGAAAATAGTTTCATTGTTGTCGGCGTTCATCACCGTATCATCCCATAGAAATCAACGGCGAAGTGGAACTGATTAGCATCACGTTGACTAACAATGGAAGTAGTATATTTTTCGAGCAATGCTCGCACTCTCTCTCATTTGGCGAGAGTTCTCCTACTCTCAGCATCGTTCACTCGCCTCAAGTAATTCGCAGCTTCTTCTCACAGCTCCTCCTCGCAAGAAATGCATAACAAATAATAGTGATAATAAAAGAATATAAATACAAATACTAGGATCCGAGTGACGGTCGCTTAATTAGTGATAATCGCGTGTGGCGAGCGAGAGCGCGTCCGAAGAAAGGAAAGAGAACGTATCTAACGCTTGCTTATCATCGAAGAGTTTCGAAACGGGGAATACAAACAATTTCAAGAATGTTTTCGTAGAAATGTGCGCGAGATAAAAATTTGTGCAACTCTGTAAATAATAATAATAAAAAAATTCCGTCGTAGTCGAAACGGTTCATCGACAAATTTTTGCTATATAATAAGACAAAAAAAAAAACAAAAACAAAACAAAAATATTTAAAAATAGTAACAATATTATTGTTGTTATCGGTGCTATTTTTAAACCAAAGCATGTGCGACAAATTCCAAATTGATTAAATCCATTTTGGCCGTTTTTCTGGCCTATATCGTATTTACAAAATTCTTCCATTCTCATCACCCATTGACGTCTTCGGTTGAAAGACACAAAAAGTCAATGCAAACATTTTCAGTGAACCTCATCGAATAGTGTGGATAACTTTATACAAATGTATTAATTTGGCGACACAAATACGCGCGGTTTTTTATATAACAAGAGCAATAAACACAATAAGATATTGTTTTGTGAATGAACTAAAAAAGCACTCACCAGAGAAGAGAGGAAATGTTGTTGAATCATAGGTAAGTGTTACTTTGTAGTCAACCTCCAACAGATTTATTGCATTGTAGTATTTTGATCTCCACTGCCATCTCACAGGAATTCTTCGATTTATAACTCTTCATGTTTTCGAACGATTTTGTATAACTTCTCTAAGTTTTTATTCAATTCATTCTTTTGATTGTTGATTGTTTTTTTGTTTGGAGAGGGCATATTTTTCATTCATTGCAAGTGTAAAAAATATATGATAAACTATGCGTTTCTGAGTGTGAAGTAAAACTAAAACTATACATCTAAATCTTATTCATCAAATACTAACTCATATGTAGCATTTCATTCATAACCTTAGAGACTAAAACTAGTGTCATAAAGTAAGAAGGAATTCATTAGTTTCCACAACTCCAAACATGATGCAGCCATCTGTATATCGCATCATATTAGGACATTGAGACGGTTGAGCGTTGAAAGAGGTCCAGTGTGAGTGAGCTGAGGAATGCTGGCAGCGATTTATTTCCAATCAGCTGGCTCTCAATGAGTGATTTCAATGTGGCTGAATACGGTGTCTCCAGCATGTCTAGAACATTCGAATTCATTCAAGCGGAAATTGAGATAATCATCTGGACTCTCGGCGTACATGCTGGAAAGTCTGTAAATATCAGAAACAAATTGTAATCGTGTTATCTCTTAATATGAGCGGAGATCTTACTTATAATTGGTGTTAACGCCCACTCGATCTATTCTGTAACCGAAGAGCATGTAGCAAACTTCTCGGAATTCCATGCTCGCCGATTTGTAGAATTCTTTGAGTTTTTTCATCTTGTTATTCGTTGATTCCAATTCGGCTCGCATCTGATTAATTTCCTTAATGTTCATCGTCATGTTGCAAGTTTCATTCAGACGAGCCTGTGTCACCTCATTATCCTCCTCCAACTTCTGGTTTCGTCGCTTTAAACGCTCAATCTGGAATGGAAACATTTCATTTCAACAATAGTAATTAAATCTATTAACAAACTTACCTCTGCCTGAAGTTTTTCAATCAAATTGTTTGAGTTCTCGTATGCCTCGGCGGCCGGATTTTTCGTTAAATGCACAACCTTGTATTTGCCGAGATTGAAGTCGCCTCTCAAGCAGCGATGTTCCAATTCCAACTCCAATTCCTCTTTTCGTCTGCGTAAACGTTCGTTCTCCAAGCGCAGCGTATCGATCTCCTTCTTGAAGTGCTCGTAACTCTCGGAGGTCAGAGTGGAAGATTCTGTCGTCTGGTCACTAGATAATTGCTTGGCATTTGACAACTCCTTCTCCAGATTACTACACATATCCTTGTAACCCAGGAGTGTTTTTTCCAACATATCCAATCGGTAACGAAGCTGAGTCTCCGGATTGGCAATGTCCAAGGTGTTATTGGTGGAAACTGTAAGTAAAACACTGATTAATAAAAGAAATTCATAAATACAATTGTATTAATTTACTAGTCAAGTCCTTTTCAAAGTTCTCGAGCAATTGTTTGTAGCAATCACGCTCCTTCGAGACGAGCAGTAGTTTCTTTTGAACACGTTCCTTGAAGTTCTTGTGACGCTTGAGTGCGACATTTAACTCCTCAATGTTTTTGGCATAAATCTCACATTTTTGCTTCCAGTCAAGTATTTGACTCTCCATGGACTTTGTTTCGGAAATGCTGGTGTTCTTTTCCGATGCATTGATTATATCGTTTTGCAGAATCTGCTCAATGCGCGAACGCAATGCCATGGGGCTGACTAACATATTCGGCAAGCAGTGATCTTGGGCTACTTTGATCCATTCCTTCAGCTCCTTTTCAACATGTGTTAGCTTCACCTACAATTGTAAATAAAGGAAATTAAAGGTATTGTCAACCAAAAACAACTACGAAAGAATTACCTGCAGTGTCACGGCATCTGTTTTGTTACTCTCTGCTTTCTCCAGACGTGTTTTCAAATCGTGCACTTGCTCTTCCATCAACAACTTGTTACCCAATAGATCTTGTAAATTTCTATTAGTAGCTCGTAAACGCTCCAGTTCCTTGTCCATTTCTGGAATGCTCGAAAGACGTACTTGGGAATTCTGAAAGGAATAATAAAATTGTATTTACTTTACTATGATAAACACTTTGATATATACCTGAGTGATCTCTTTCCAGTCGGCATATGAAGCGATTTCATATTCAAGTTCTTTAATACGCGAATTCGCACTGTCCAATTCATGTTGTTCCTTCTCAAATTGTAATTTTAATTCATCGTAGCTAGATGCACGAGCCTTGTAATCATCCAGCAAAGATTTCATGTTGCCCAACTCCTCCGTCACAAGTTCCAATTCCTAATATGAATTTTACAATATCAATAAGCAAGTTGTTTAATTTTATTTAAGTGTTTACCATTTCAATTTTCTCCGAATGCCGACGATATTCACTCAACTCATTCGCCATACTGTTCTGCACCATCCGTGC